>JAPDKR010000067.1:0-141785 GCA_027569675.1 Penicillium crystallinum
TATAGATAAGTAGGAAGTAAAACTTCTTAAGAAATTCTTCTTATATAATAAGCTTAAGGCTATAAAAGAAGAGAGGGAGGATAAGCTTAATAAAATAGAGGTTAATCTAATTAGTGATATAGAGGAATATAATAGAGTAGATAATAACCTAGATAATTAACTAGAGGAGGATAGACCAACTAAGTATAGTTATCCTTACCTACTATTATTACCACTAATATATATATAAGCATAAGTATTAGGGAGAAAGTGTAAAAGTAGGGATGATGATATATTTAAATACTATTAGACTGATAAGCAATCCTAAATTTAAAACCTTTTTTTTCACCCTCTCATTAATTAAATCTAGCTATAATCGAGTAAACTAAATACCTAAAATTACGACCTAAAAATATATAAGTTATATATATAGTATCTTAAGTATGTTTGCATTGTTTATGACCTAAAATAGGGCCCCAGACCTAGTACTAGGTCAAAAGGTTCAACCCAGACCCAGTACTGGGTTGAAGGTCCCGACCCAAAACCCAACCCAGACTGGGTTGGGTCTGGGTTGGGTCTGGGTTTTACTGGGTCGTGCGGAAGACTAATTATAGTATACTGTTTAGCTAAAATCTTAGCCCCTTAGCTATGATTTGCAATAATTTCTATAGCGATCGGAGCTATGGGGGTGGTGTAGGAGGGAAAACAAAATAGAGTGTGATTGTTGGGGTGATGGGTGGTGGGGCGGAGTGCACACAGACTTTTGCGCGGGTGGTGTATATTACCAGTTACTTAGTGACCTAAAGACCACGTTCAGCAATTTATTTCTAATTTCCCTCCCCGTCATAATCCATATACCGAGCTACCATATACCAAACTACTTATTATTGCTAGTATATGCTCACACTCTATGAAGATGATCGGCGACCTAGTGAGCCCACCATTTGGCTTAGATTCAAGCGAATCGCAGTTCTTTGGTTACAGAACGAGCTAGATTCAATATATGCGGTCTAAATCCGAGTTGGACAATGGCCAAAAGTACATATGAACGAGAAAACTAGGTGCAGAGATTAAACTGGTGAGGTCTTACTATCTTTTTGTGGTTTTTCGACTTGATAAAACCACAGCGGAGCAAGGCCAAATACCAGAGCAAGAAGAGCCAACAAGGTGTTTCCCCAGCCAAGCCCAAGCTTTTCGTACATATCTGGGCCTGAAAGAGGCACGACGCCGCCGATGATGCTACGGATGACGTTGTTTGCCGCCAGAGCGCTCGCAGAGTATGCAGTAAAAGCACCAACCAAATAGGTTTGCACACTGGTCTGGCGAAGAAAATTTCTGTTAGCGTCGACTGTCAGAAATAGGGACAATAGGCTTCCCACCATTGAGCTTGAGAATCCAACACCGATGAAAAATGTTCCAACCAGTGGAACAATCCAATGAACATGATATTGTGCCGTCCACCCGTAAATGACGAGTCCGATTGGCAGACATACTGCGGCAGGAATCAACATAAGAAGATGGTATCTGCGTGGTATCCAGTTAGCATTGCTGAAAGCAGTGGCTCAAATGTGGTATCAGTGAACTAACTCTGCTCTCTCCACGCCGTTCCGCTCTGTCAATTTGCTGTGGATTTTGTCGCTATAGTGACCTAGGAATAGCTGTGTAGTACACCCCAGTCCCATACCAAGGTAGGTCAGACCAGCTAGGCCTTGGCTAAAGCCGTACTCTTCTTGAAACACCACAGTGTACGAAGTAAAGAGCAGGTAGATAATGCCGTAGATAAGGCCCATGTAGAGTGCCATAACAATGCTCACTGGGCTGGTACAGAGCAGCCTCAACGGACGCATAATTGCTAGAGTAACCAATTGTTGTAATGGGAGCGGCGATTTGCTTGCAGATTGAATATTGGGGTCTCCGCTTTGTTTTCGCAGGGTCGCAGCCTTGCGCTCGAGAAGTGTTGGACCGTATGTTTCACGTAAAAAGATAAACCCGACAATAGCAGTGATGCCACTCTAAAGCGTACGTGAGCCGGTTAGATTCATACTACACTGAGTGTATAAGGGAACTTCATACCAGTATTGTCAAAAGCCAGAAGATCCATCTCCAGTGGGCTGCTTGGGAAAGGAACCCCCCACCTACCGGTCCCAGGACAGGCGCAAGTAGCATACTGAGACTGAAGACGCTCATTATACTGAAGAATCACTCGAGTTAGTCTCCTTTGGTTACAACTGTCAATTATTTTGGCACGTTTTACTGACAAACCTCGCTCATGGACAGGAACCAGATCCGCAATGGTTCCTCCACCATTTGTCAATGGAGCTCCACCCATCACGCCAGAAAGGAATCGAAAGATCAAGAGGGATGTAGCATTTGGCGAGAGACCACAGCACGCTGTGCAAATGGTAAACATCACATTGCCGCCATGATAAATTTTGTTGCGACCGTATATCTCCGAAAGGGGTGCCAGTACAAGCGGCCCTATTCCAAATCCGATGATCTATTAATTATCATGGGTTAGCGGCTAACAGGTCCTGAGACCAAGGAAAGTTTCTGAGGTACCAACATAGATTGACAGCGCAAAATTCATGACCATTGACGATGTTCCCTGGAATTCATTTTCGATCTGCAACAAAGCTGGAGCCATCATGGAAGATGCAAGTGGACTAAGATTGGGATTAGCTTTCATGACCACCGGATAGCAAAGTATGTTGGGGTCTTCCGTACGTCGTAAAGCGCATCAGACATACTGCGCCAAGTATCTGGTTTTTCTTGCTTCGAGGCCAATTTACTGGCTTCTCGGGGTCATCAGGACCATTCCAGTCTACCAGCTTCACCAAGCTAGCGTCTGATGAGGTGCTATCTGACGAAGTAGCAGACCCAGGGGGGAGCACATTCATGCTTGGCTCCTGTAGCTTATCTTCTTCAGGCATTTCTCGATGGTTGTTCTCTCGATACAAGTTCTTTTGGTGTTGTGAATGAAAGTGAAAATTTAAGATAGCTTTGAACGAGTGTGATGTATAGGGTAGGAAGAGAGTGAATGACAGGTCCAAATGAGTGGATGGTAATAACATCAAAACCATGCGACAGATGCCTTGTCTATATAGAATCCAATTCTCGTACTGATAACTAGTGCACATGTCATTGTAGGGCATTCCAGTGTCCGATCCCTTGCTAAAGCGTACGTCAAATCTGCACGTAAGTACATTTAATACCTTGTTCCAGAATGGGCCCTGACTTGTCGATCAAACTTACAGCTTCTCCTTTTTTTTAAGCATTTCAGTAACTACAACATACAGTTGAAACCAGATCAGAATAGAAACATGTACATCAGATCCTATTTGTCTCACACATCTTGTACAAAAGTTTTTCTTGGCATTGTCCCCACATCTATGCCAATTATTGTAACCTAGTTGATGATCCTCGATCCAGAACCCTGCCGATCATCAAACGCCACTCCCGTCACGCAACGTGATGATGAATATCAGACCTTCTTGGCATTGCGGCTGCATTTTCCGTAAACTATCGATCCACGGGCAAACGGTCCGTCGGAGATCCTTGATCGGCGGGTCCCTGCGGTTTCAACCAAAGGGTGCCTTTTGACTACCACGTCGATCTCATCCCTGAATGTGATGCTTCATATATAATCTTGGCAGGTAGCAACACGTACCTTCCTAAGCATTGTATCAATAGCCCCGATGTATGAACAGAATCATAAGGGTCTTTGTAGACCAGCCATTTGTTACCTAGATAGTATGAGTGCGTCATTGTTGTACTGTAGTATATATCATCAGAATTCAAAAGCTGGATATGTTCATAGTCGGAGGATATCAAGGGAAATTCGACTCAATTTTACAATATCTCAAGGTTTCTCGCCAAGACACTGAACTAACTGAACTATTTGTGATCCATATGATCGACTACAAACGGGACCCACACCCACCGCTCCTTAACTGCTTTGTACGGACTATCTGGATATTAGGTTGGCGACATGAAACATAATTGTTCGAGTAGAGTACAAATTTATAGGATAGAATGTATGTCCGTTGTATATACGGCTATTCTATACGGAGTACAGAGCAAAGCAATCGCATATTGTCACAAAAGCAGCCCATAATGAGGGTTGTAAAAGTAGGGTCGGTTCATCAGCAAGGCAATGACGAATCAATCACAGCGGCACAAGGCAAGGGTAACTTTCATAAAATATGAATTGTAATGTAAAGGTTCAAGAACGAATCACATGAGTGGCTATAAATGCCGTGGTGAATTTCACAGAGTACTCGTATCGAGTATGTACACAATCGACTTTGACAAATCAAAAGAAAAACAAGATATTGTACCAGAAACATCAAAACGCCCAACCAAAGCAAAGGGAGTAGAAGTCTAGAAGAGAGGATCTGCCCGTCCACCGGCTGATTTGCCGTGTGTCAATCGACCCACGATTATGTATAAAATGCAAATGAGTCGGTAAAAAGGGGGAAATGATGGGAAATGAAAAATGAAAAACAGAAGAGGGAATAAAATTTTGGGAAGAATCAATGATTTATCCCCATCAGTTCGTTCGTTTGGTGAGGATAGGCTTGGTGAAAGCGAGTCCAAAGCCTTCTTTCTCTGCGTTTCGGCCGGTCCCAATACCAGGTCGGGCGTGGATTGTGGCAAAATCATAGCCCAAGCGCTTGGCATCAATGAGCCGGGCGCGTATTAATGCTTGCTGGACTCCGCGGCCACGGAAGTTCGGTGTCGTGCTATCAATGTAGAGATGTGCAACACGGCCAAATTTGGTCTCCATCAGCGCCATTGCGCCACATCCAGCAATTTGCCCGTCAATTTTGCCAAAGTAAAGATTGGTGTCTGCCCGCAATGCTGCTGTCTCTGCCAGGCTTCGGAGAACCTCATCTGATCGACCGTCATCTTTAAACCCGGCAACCGAAGCGTGGATGAATGCCCCCATTCCTTCATCATTGGCTGGCGCTCGGCAAACAAGCATGTTGGACCCGAAGGAAAGTTCTGTCGGCGAATCCATACTTGGATCAAGGTCAACATGGATTTCGTGAAGAGAACGGGCGTAGATGTTTAAGAATCCGTCAACCACGTAGCTGCGCATTGCGAGGGCCTGAAGTACGCTTTGGTCGGCGTATGGACAGAGCAAAATTGACGGGGTGAGATTGGCAGCAGTGTGCAGCGCTTCGATATCCGACAGATCATTCTCGGTAACTCGTCCTCTCATACCAAGGCCAAGTGTGCGGTTCAGTTGCTGACCCAGGTGGGGCGTAGTGAGGGCGGCAATGCCACCACCAGCGACAGGGTGTAGACTGATATTTTCATGTGGAAATAGTTGCATCCCCACTTCTACCTGGCGAGACAAATGAAGAATATGGGCTTCTTCAATTTGGTGGACGGTATCGAGTTTGTTAAAAAGTCGGCTTGTCATAGCGGATGTGGGTGATGCTTGCTTTCGGTGCTCTGCGCAGAGGCTAGGAGCTGTAGAATGTGCGACCAACATGTTCATATGTAGAAGGAGATCAGAAAATAGAATGCACAGATAGATATATTTCCAAGTGTTTGATGCAAGTTGATTTCCACAAGCATCGGAGCTACCTCGATTTAAATAAGAAGCTCGGGACTCCATGAAGCACCCCATGCGTGAGCCACCTCCTAACCTCCTGCATTCCTAGCTCGGGACACATGGATGATTGCGTACGTGGTCTAGCACAATGGTATCCAGATGCTTCTGGGGGGCAGATCCTGCCGTTGTACTTGGCTGAAAAGAGTGGGGCTATCACTGCAATACACTGCAATATGGTTCCCCATTATGAGATATGTTTCAAATCCAAATGCCAATCAAGGACGGTGACGAAAACGCGTGCGAGGCCTATGTCGCCGATCAGCCGATGAGACGATCCTTCGGCCAAACACTTGGAACGATGATCGGCTGCCTCCTGAGAGCTAAGAGGTGTACACATCAATGTAAATCGCCGACCATATGGATCAATAGACCCGAAACTGGGTCATTCTGTCCTATCGTCATGCCATATGATCATCTTGTTTTCTATTTCTGGATTTTAGTGAGATGTTCTTGAAGGTGAACAAATCACACAATCGGAAAGGAGCAAAACTATTATTCTAAGGTGGCACTTGCAGATAAGTATTGGTGGCGTGCAGGGGTTTTTGATAATGATTTACCCGATCACCCAAACGTATAGTGTAGGTCAGGGGACCAAATTCGTTCCCCAGTTAAGCTTAACGGCGTTGGACTTGGCATAAAAGGATGCCCTACGGGACACTTTGGAACATCTGCCTCATCTCCATTCCGCTCTATGCCAAGATATTTGAACGTCATTGGGAATTCGTCTCAGGATGCTCTTCATTCCCCATGTTCTATCGTGACGTATGCATAGGGATTTACAATGCGTGTTATGAAAGCACTATCTGAAATGGTAACTAATTTGACCCTGCGGCGAGAAGTTGAGTTAACTAGCCTCTTACGCAATGCCAGATTGCACCTAGGAAAACGTTCCGACTAGAGCTATACCGGTCTATTTTTATCCCTTGGCAAATACGTAAGTGCGAAGTTAGCCACATATTGCCCTTATTCATTTTGGTAAAAAAAGTGTCGTAAGCCACACTTCAATCCCTCTTCACGTAATACGATCGCATTGACCTCTGGAAGAGCAAGAGCGACAGCAAAAAGTAAAACCTAAAAGGATGATTTTGAGCTTATTGTAACCATACATTGAGAAATTGTTCAGAATAGCCGACAGGATCTAGATTACTGTTTATTCATCTTCGTTCGGCTTTCTCTCGGGTGTCATCTACTCCATAAAATGTCCCCTGCTTAGATCTCCCTTCGTATCTCCAAAGTTAACTACTTGCACAAAGTGATCGGGTTTCCATTACGTTTCGTTCGAAATGAGGCTTGAGGTTTCATGAGAAGGGGGACTTCGCGCGAACAATCACTTTCATTGTGTGATTAGAGCCTTTCGATCGTGATCTGCGTAGAGAGTTGATACTCGAAGAATGGGACAACATACCCATGAGAACAAGCGTTTCTATAATAATGGAAGCTAGCAGAAGTGAGATCAGGTCAGCAAAGGCCATCTGTAACAAATCAGTGCTTACCTTATTCTGTTGAGTTGTGTCTCTTGGAATTGATTTGTATACACCTGGCTTTCGTATTTGCAGCCCGTCCGGACCCCAGATATATATATGATGTTTTGATCCCAATCTATC
The DNA here is from genome assembly GCA_027569675.1 of Penicillium crystallinum. Taxonomy (NCBI): domain Eukaryota; kingdom Fungi; phylum Ascomycota; class Eurotiomycetes; order Eurotiales; family Aspergillaceae; genus Penicillium; species Penicillium crystallinum. Next base: position 7,207 of record JAPDKR010000067.1, read on the forward strand.
AATCTATCAATATTCAAAGAAACATCAAAATAGCCTACTTTTTGATTTAAATTTATCAAGATCAAGATACTATACCGCTAAATCTGTTTGATATGTCATGTCTTGAGTTTTTGTCTGCACTCTTAGGCAACGCACTGCAAGCCCTGCTGAATTTGACCTTTTAGAAGGTCATTTCCGCGGGGAAAGAGCATCCTGCCATAACAATTTCTGTCATGGCCATCTCAAATAGGTTTTGGACTAAACACATAACTTGATGTGCCAAATCATAGCAAAAATATACTTTCCTATATGCCCATCGTGTCACCGTGGGTATTTCGTGCGCGGACATACATCAATGTGGAGGCGTATCCAGTGCCCGCTTGGTCTATCATCCTTTCGTGCCAGGCCACATTATACCATTTCACCAATAATCAAGTGTTAGGCGCAGAGAAACAAGTATGACGAACATAAGCGGAAGAATACGAGGGTATAAGTATGGAAACTAGAAGTCTAGTACAGGATCTCCAGTCCAATTGTCTGGCTTTACTGAATTATGTACATAACAAATCATAAATGTAGCATGGATATATATTTATTCCAACATGTCGCTATTATCGATTGAGGTAATGTTGACTTTGTACTTTTAGAGTATACTTATCCTTCTGACGCTTCTGACCCATTTTCGTCATCGTTCAAGAATAGATCCCTTCTTGTTCCTTTAAACCGTGTGTAGCTACATGTATAACAATTTCTAGGGCATCAGGGTACATAATGCGACTATAAAGTTTCAGTTGCGCGTGCATGAATAGTGCATCACTTATTTATCGACTAGCTTGTCGATCTGGCTGCTTTAGCCTATACGCTTGTTCGGAGAAAATGGTATTATCCACGGGCTAGCTTCGGAGCTTACCTGCTATTACACAGATACCGAAAGGTTTGTTAATGAAGTAGCTTTGAACTTTCCTGTATCAGGACTAATTGAAACTGTCATATATCGGACCTCCGAGGTAATGTGTGATGATACCTGCCAACACCTTACGTGAATACCTTGGCTTGCTGCTGAAGGTTTAAAAATGTCTCTTTGTCGTGTCCGGGAATGATTTGCCCTTTAGTGATACGCTCGAGCTGCTTCAACCTCTGCGTACTCCGGAACCAAGATGGGTGGTCGCGAGCAAGCCACCCTTGGGGGATCCCATCGCGCCACTGGAACGCATGTCAGCTACTGCATTATTCGATGTAAGGTGGAGGGCAACATGTACATTTTCGATCACATGACAATGATCACTGATGAAAAAAAAGGTACCCGTTTCCGGCATGTTAATCTGCATTCCAATGAGGCCATCCGTGTGGCCTGGCAGATGGTGCAGAGTGATTCCTTGACAGAAATCCAGTGTTTGATCATTGAAAGTTTTCCAGTTTCTGTCAGGCAGTCAATAGAGCTCGGAGGAAAAATGCAGGTGAGACATACAAAGATAGCTTCAAATAATGGGGCAGGTATACACCAGCGTCAGCACCGGTTGCAACAGACCAAAAGGCGGCATTTAGCTCCCGCTCATGCACCCAGATTTCAGTATCTGTTGTGTCCAGAAATTCATCAAGCCCCCCGGCATGGTCAAGGTGAAGGTGGCCAATGATAATCTTTTTGATCTCCTCGATCTTGTTCCCGGTGGCTTCAACCGCCGCCCGCAGTTCGTGACGAGGCTCATAGTTTACCCGGGCGAAGATATCAGACCCAGCTGGTCCCCAAACGGTGGGGTAATCCTTGCCAGACCCTGTTTCCCAGAGAATAAGACCTTCGTGTGGGTGGTCAATCAAGATGCAGTACATGGGCATCTGTCGGCGCTTGTTGACAAACGACTGGCCTTCCGTGCTCTTGAGACTAATGTTTCCACCCCGAGTGACAAAAGCTTCGTCACACTCTAGCCATCCGACCTCCAAGACGTGAAATTTAGTCCCTGTCGGGCATACATTGGATACGGCACTAGGAACGGCACCTTGGTTGAGTTGGTTGATAATTGCTGACATCTCGTAGAAATAATATCGCTCAGCAGGAGTTAGGGGCACTGCATACGGAGTATTTATGCACCTGATCTCGGGTGAGGATGAGTTACCCCGGCTCCGCTCGGTTCTTTGACACCGAAAGGAGTTTAGTCTATTGTCGTGGACAATAAACTGAAATTCTGGGACATTACGGCCCCTCTTCATATTCGGTTTACGTGTACCTACATGCAGGTATCGGGATTTGCTAAGTTTATGATTCCTATGTTCCTCAGCAAAGATTCCAGGTCACGAGTAATTCTATTTGTGGGAGAGCTTATTCACAGTCTGCATTCCATTCAATCCTTATGTGAAGAAGCTCAAAGAGCAGATGGTCAACATCTCTTGTGACGAAATTTGAATATGTATCTTCCGTACTGAGCGGCTCGGTTATATCGTCTAACTTACAGCCCCTCTTCATAAAGACCCCATTTCTCCATTTTGCGGGGTATCACTTGGCCTATGTAATATGTAACACCCTATCACCCTATCTGACATGAGGTGGCTTATCAGCTATTTGTTAGTTTTATAGGGGGACTGGAGCTTCTAACAACGCAATGGGCTACAATATGCTGACTTCCTTTTTCCCGCATGTGAACGGACTGCAAGTTGGTTCATTACCATCGCTCCCATGTATGTACCCTTCACGCATTTACTCCCTTTAAATCCACAGCGATTATTTATCACCTTTCCACGCCGATTTCGGCTGCGACTTTACTGTAGCAGGTTTATAACCCATATAGCAGCTGCCCCGAATTCAATCACACCCACATGATTCCGCATACAGCCAATGAACCACAATATCTGCGATCATGTGAAAAGGGAAATGAAATCAAATGAAAGACAGTGTTTCTAAAGGACGCGATCCTGAGAGTTCAGACTGCGTCATGCTCAAGAAAGTGTGATCCTCATGACAGTAATAGGACTGCTCCCGGACTTTCTCGGGTTTAAAATGGACCGTCTTTGCAATCAGAATACACATGTAAGTCAACAATCACTGTAGAGAGCGGTAAATAAAACGTTCGGTGATGAATATTGCTCCGATACAGGGTTATTTCTTGAAACTCATTTGGTTCTATCTCGAGTTTAGAGAGGGTCCATGGGAGATTGCGGCCATGGATTTCAGACTTCATCGCCATGTCAGCCTTCGCAAATGTGAGCATTGCCATTTCAGGCCAAATGGGCGCTCCATGGCTCCTCAAAATCGCTTCTAGGTGGGTTGGGCTGGAATGAGCACCAGTCAAGATTCAGCCAGTATCAAGGGGCATCTTTTGTGGGATCGCATGCGGTGATTTCGACTTTGAATCTCATGCTCGGGGATTTTCAGGTTTTAATTCGAAATAAATAAAGAAACCATCTTACGACTATGGATCAGACCTTGGATGTAAACCAGATTAACAGACTAGTGAGGTACGGCGGGCATGGAGCGTTCGACCGGTCTCTGCAGGTTGCAGGTAACTAGTTACATACAGGTGCCTCGAAAGTTTAGGCAGTCCATTTGTTGTGTGGGGTCTGTTTGGCTTGTTTGTGACGCTACCATTTTCGGGGTTGTTTTGATTTGATTAATTTGTCTGGTATGTCTGATTTGTTTGTTTTGCCTGGTTTATCTAGTTTGCCTGGTTTATCTAGTTTGCCTGGTTTATCTAGTTTGCCTGGTTTATCTAGTTTGCCTGGTTTGCATAATCTAATTCTTACCTATGTTGTATGTACCTCATAGCGACTCGCTTGCTTCAACCTACCTTACGGTAGTGTAAGCGCCATAGGCGATGGGTACTTTGACGTTTCTCAAAATGTGCCGTTTTGCCTAGTTCTTTTTTGGCCGACACATTTGGCTGCTTCAAGAGAAGGCGAAGTTGATCATAGGTATATTTTGCAATCATGTCGGGGCCTTTGAACAGGCTTTCTCAAATTGCTTGCATATTCATGATTTGATGGCTAGAGCCAGGAACACTTCAGCCGGGAGTCTTGCAGACCAGGACGGCTTGAGATGGTGATTACCTTCGCAGCACACATTTCGATTCAACCTCGGTAGCCCTTCCCGAGAACATCCATATCCCCTAGCAATATCATCATTATGACATGCTATTAGGAATCCTTGCATTTAAATCGATTTTGGTGATGGTGTAGACCAATTGGTAAGATACGGTTTTCCGAGTATGACGTCAAGTCTTCACACGGTAAGTAAAAGCGCAGATCACCATCGCTCGTCATTAATTTTTGTCCAATTGATCTCGAATTTCACCTCATTTATTGCCATATTGAAACAATGAAGGACAGAGGCACTGTCATCGAGTATGTTAAATTCCCCACTGGGCTGTACAACACCGTTGACAAGATCACCAGCGAGTTCAACAACCTCGTGAATATGACCCCAACGGAGCTTCGCGATTGGCTTGAACAAGAGGGATCGCTGACATCGGGCTGGGAGGGAGGTTCTGGCGAGACGATTGGACACGAAAGGTAAGTCAAACCCGCCGCCCGGGCGGTCGCAGGATCAATATCCTCTTGCAAACAATGAGGAGCAGAGGACATTGAAAAAATATATATATATATTGAACAACCATAGTGGCCGAAGAATTGTTCGTATCCTAGAACACAATCCCACCGAGAATCCATCTGATTACACCGATCAAGACATTGACCACATGCGTCGTGTCGTATCCTATTGCAAACGCCATCTGGCGCAAGAAGAGCGAGCGAAACACGACACGAATAGCAGGAGTTATCGATCACTCAAAAATTGGGGCCATGATGCACTAAAAGAATAGACTTGAAGGGTGAACTGTCGGAACATAACGCCCCTTGCAATTATTAAATTCACATTTGAGGAAAAATAAAAAGTTTTCAAAAAAGCCATCATAAAGTCTTTGGATGGTTATGCAAACCATCGTTCAACCCTTGAACATGACATGTACCTAGGTGAATGGAAATGGGAAGTAGGGCTTGGCCTCCTCGGGAATATCAATACCAGACCAACCGATTTGAGTGCCACCGACTATTCCTTCGACTACCTCAAATCTCAACTGTGGAAGTAGCGGCGATTTGTACTCCGTCTTTTGTATGGAGTACAAGTATCGCTCATACCCCCACGACACCATCAGCTTGCCTCGGTGCGCGGACTGCTCAATGGAGGCCTCCACTCCGGAGCTTGATAAAATGTGGCTCCGGGAGAAAAACGGGAGTCTTTTAATCGATTGGAGAAGAGAGCACATACTAATCAATATGGGGAAAGGTCAGTACGCTAAAGGTCTTGGCTGCCCTTCGGGCTGATCATGCGGATTTCGTGGGGGATACCCCGGTGCGGAGACGTGGGGGAACATGGGGAAAGCAGGGCAGAAGGTCTGTTCTCAAGGCGTGGGGTGTCTTAGCTCTGAAGGTTATATACCGTACGTATAAAAACGCGAGAAATCGGTCACTACTTAGAGGTCATTTCTCTTAACAAAATCGCACCATGCCTAAACCGGAGGTAGTCCACGATGAAGCAGTGGAGCAACAGGAAGAGGGAAAAGTCATGGACAATAGTGGTATTGAGCGTGTGCCCTTGACGGAGGAGGACAGCAAACGCATCTGTCGCAAGACCGATAGAACAATTCTCGTGGTCCTTGTATGGGTTTACTTCTTGCAGATCCTCGACAAGACAGTCTTGGGATACGGTGCAACATTCGGTTTACAGACAGACACGGGCCTTACAGGAAATGAATACTCTCTGATTGGATCTATCGGACCGATTGCACAACTCGCCTGGCAGCCTTTCTCTTCATATCTCATTGTTAAGGTTCCACACAAAATCCTTATGCCAGTGCTCTGCCTGGGCTGGGGTATTGCTCAGACATGTATGGCTGCATGCCAGAATTTCGGCTCGCTTATGGCGGCTCGGTTTTTCCTAGGGCTGTTCGAAGCCGGGTGTCTGCCGCTCTTCGGTGTCATCACCAGTCAATGGTACCGCCGTGCGGAACAACCGATAAGGATCGCTGCTTGGTATAGCACAAATGGCCTAGCGACCATTATTGCAGCTGCTCTATCGTACGGGCTGGCGCAGATACAATCCGAGGTACTGAAGGCATGGCAGATGTAAGTGATCAGGTTAACAGTTAGAGAGAAGAGGCGGGGGCTGATAAGCATTTAGCATCTTTCTCGTCGTTGGGCTCATTACCATCCTGTCTGCCCCAGTAGTCTACTGGCGATTGGATAACGATATCTCCACAGCTCGATTCCTCAGGGACGACGAGAAAGCCCAAGGAATAGAACGTCTGAGAGCCAATCAGACTGGAACTGGAAATACCGAATTCAAGCTTGGTCATGTCCTTGAGGTCTGCCTGGAGTTTAAGACTTATCTGTGGATTGGGATGGCAATGCTTCTCAACATCGGTGCCAGCGTGACCAACATCTTCGGTCCACTTATTCTAAGCGGTCTTGGATACGACAAATACATGACCACTCTGCTGACCATGCCCTTTGGTGCAATGCAATTCATGATCATTTTGCTGGCAAGCTATCTTGCCCAAACCGTTCGTGTGAAAAGTGTTATCCTTGCAGTCTTCATGCTGCCAGTCATAGCTGGGTTGGCAATTTTGTATGCGGTCGCTCGAACCAAATCAGTCCAGAGCCAATTGCTTGCTGGCTATTATCTGCTCGCATTTCTATTTGGTGGCAATCCGTTGGTTGTGACGTGGATCATCGGGAATACGGCGGGGACTACCAAGAAATCAGTTATCATGAGTTTGTACAATGCAGCAAGTGCAGCGGGAAACATCGTTGGTCCTTTGCTCTTCAATGAGAGGGACCGACCAGCATACCACCCAGGTCTGCGCGCATGTCTAGGCATCTTCAGCGCTTTGGCCGCTGTCGTTTTGCTCCAGTGGGCCAATCTGTGGCTACTCAACAAGCAACAAGCCCGTCGGCGTGTGCGAAATGGCAAGAAAGCCGAGATCATTGATCACTCGATGGAGAACCGTTACCACGAGATGGGTAAAGACAATGGTGAGGAAGCTGGGCATGAGCTTATCCAAGTTGGTGACAATGCATTCCAAGATCTGACTGACCGGGAAAATGATGAATTTGTGTATATTTATTAAGGCCAGTCGCGTTGTGCCATGTGACTTGATTGAGAGTGAGCGAATGAGATGAGTCAATCCATTAAGACCCAAAGGTCAATAGCGATACATCAGTCCAGTGTTGATGAGTATGTAGCAGAACACACAGGCAAAACAGTGCTGATTTGCTAAATGTTGCTATGGAAAAGAAGGAGAAGGGCACTGCGGAGAGGGTATTCATCTGATCTATCATGATGGAACTTCGCCGGCGGTAGATATGATCGAACAGGAGATGACCTCAAGCATACCCTGCGTACCCCGTGCAGCTCCCCGTCTTTCTAGGTTCCAAGGAGGTTCTCAACCTTTCAACTTTCCCCAAGCGGCACATGGCCCCGGGGGCGCGCCCGGGCTGTGAAAGATTACTAAGACTAGTCAAATAATGCAAACCATGCAAATATCTATCCATGCCCTCCAGTGCTGACACATAATAGGTGCCTGAGGATTCCGACCTCGGGACCCTGTAACCTCAATCTCCCCTGTCTCCTTCCTTTTCCATATGAACCCCATTCAGCCCCTCTCGAATCCGACCTGAGACTTCATGGGAAAGACATCAGACATTTCAAAGACATCCGGACATTCCGGGCCACCCTCGCGGCGTATCATTCTAGACCATAGCTACCACGCGTTGACCGTCAGAGCTGCGATATTTCATCCAGGTCCAGTCAAATAAAGCTATAGAAAAATCAAACCCTGCGTTGTTTGCTTTTTAGACTTTCCCTCGAATTCCCGGGTATCCTTCTAGAAAAATGCGAATACGCAAGGAATATGTAGAACTAGGGGTGGATTCGAATCTGGGCCCTCACTGGCTTGCTTTGCTAAACTTTGGATTCCGTTCGCTGAAGACCACAGTGGCGGTATATGGCCACCTCTAGATTTCACATTGTTCGTGGTTGTCTATGGCTTCAGTTATCCGCTCTCACAAGAGGTAAAATCAGCTTGTCGGAATATGGATCAAGCGATGTTGATAGTCTGATGGAGGCGGTTTGAGACACAGAAGAATAGACATAATTGACGAAAATGTGACGGAGTTGAAGTGATGGGCTGCATCAAAATTAAGCCTATAATATCTCCGAGTCGAATTATGACACGGGCTTACGAGATTTACTAACATCATAGCGATTCTGTTACCTATGCACATATTTTCGGACTCGGACTCGGACTTGAGATTCAAACTAGCTGATATGCCAACCCTAAGATTCCGACAGATGCTAGTGTTTGTGTCGCCATCATGATTGTAGATCGCTGACCATCAGAAGATACCCAGTGCGACACGGAGCAGGGGAAACGAACCTGTTAATCTACACACATGGCGAAGGGTGGTCCATCTCGTGCGTTCATCATGATTTGCTTTGTTTCATATCACGAATCCGGGAGGAGGCATTCGGACTCGGAACCAGCTGAAAGTCAAGACAAGCTGATGCGAGACCGAACATCCGAATTGTCCCAATATGAGCATCAGAGCGAGCCTCGGCCCATTGATATGTACCGCTTCCCATCGCTGGCTACTGAAGTGCGAATGTTGCGGAGAAAATCTTGTCCCGGTTGTCCATAATTGATACCCTATAGACCTTTCATTGCACACCCGCAGTCACACGTCGGTTGTACCAGCCTGTGCAGAACCAGTGAAACCCTATCTGCACAATGGAAGGTGACCGTGAGCATACTGGAGAACCGATCGCCATTGTGGGAAGTGCTTGTCGCTTCCCTGGCGATGCAACGACCCCCTCAAAGCTGTGGGAATTGCTCAGGGCACCTCGCGATGTACTGAGCGATATCCCCGAGAGCCGCTTCAGCACCAAAGCCTTTTACCATCCCGATGGCCTTCATCACGGCACCACGAACGTTCGACATTCCTACCTATTGTCGGATGACCATCGACTGTTTGATGCTCAATTTTTTGGAACCAAACCAGTGGAAGCCAATTCGATTGATCCCCAGCAGCGACTCCTGCTTGAAACTGTCTATGAAGGGCTCGAAACTGCCGGTATCCCAATGGAAACGCTGCAAGGATCAAACACTGGTGTATATGTTGGTTTGATGACAAATGACTATGCCGATATGCTTGGCCGGGATGTGCAGAACTTCCCAACTTACTTTGCATCTGGAACCGCCCGAAGCATATTGTCAAATCGTGTCTCCTACTTCTTCGATTGGCGCGGCCCCTCTATGACTATTGATACGGCATGTTCTTCAAGCTTGATTGCACTACATCAGGCTGTACAGAGCCTACGGAGTGGCGAGACCAACGTTGCGGTGGCGTCAGGAACCAATCTCCTATTGGGACCCGAGCAATACATCGCAGAGAGCAAGTTGAAGATGCTCTCCCCTACGGGTCGTTCCCGCATGTGGGATAAAAGCGCAGATGGATATGCTCGCGGTGACGGAATTGCTGCTGTTATACTCAAACCTCTGAGCTCAGCATTGGCAGATGGTGATCATATTGAGTGTCTCGTTCGTGAGACTGGTGCCAATCAAGACGGTCGCACCAAAGGTATCACAATGCCAAATCCGGTGGCTCAGGCGCAGCTTATTCGAACGACATATGCTCGAGCTGGTCTCGATCTTTCAAACCCCAGCGATCGACCTCAATATTTTGAAGCCCACGGAACTGGTAAGTGGGGACTCAATAGCTGTTAATGCCATTCCTCGAGCGTGCTGACCAAATCAGGAACCCCGGCGGGTGACCCCGTCGAGGCGGAGGCTATCAGCACTGCGTTCTTTGGGGACAGTGCTGAATATCACCGGAATGGTAACCAAGACCCCCCTTTATATGTCGGGTCCATCAAGACTGTAATCGGCCACACTGAAGGCACGGCTGGATTGGCTGCGGTCCTCAAAGCATCGCTTGCTTTACAAAACGCTCTTATCCCGCCTAATCTTTTGCTCGATGAGCTAAGTCCCACAGTGCTGCCCTTCTACAATGATCTTGAAATCCTCAAGGTTGCCAAGGAATGGCCATCGTTGCCGGACAATACCCCTCGCCGTGCTAGCGTCAACAGCTTTGGTTTTGGTGGAGCAAATGCACATGCAATTCTAGAAGCGTTCGATGGGCATCCTTCCACTGAAGGTGAAAACACAGCAGGAAGCGACTCGGTAGGGGCATTGCCGTTTAATTTCTCAGCCTCTTCCGAAAAATCACTTGTCGCAAGCATTGCAGCCTACTCGGCATATTTGCAGAGCCATGAAGATATCAACATACGTGACCTATCGTGGACTTTGAATTGTCGCCGTTCTACCTTGCCGGTGCGGTTATCAGTGACCGCATCAAGCCTAGAGGAGCTTGTCTCAAGGCTGGACGAGAGCATACAGTCTGTCGGAATAACACCAAGCACACAGACGGCAAATATCCGTGATCCCAAGCTTCTCGGAGTGTTCACTGGTCAAGGAGCACAGTGGAGTCGCATGGGTGCTGATTTACTCAGGACCTCCTCCATTTTCATTGATTGTATTGCTCGTCTTGATCAGTCTTTACAGGAACTGCCCACAGAGCACCGCCCCGCTTGGTCACTAAGGGAAGAGATCCTCAAAGACGCATCGTCTTCTCGCATTGGAGAGGCTGCCTTTTCGCAACCGCTCTGTACAGCGATTCAGATTGCGCTGGTTCAGCTTCTCCAGGAAGCCAATCTGAGGCTCACTGCCGTCGTTGGTCATTCTTCTGGAGAGATTGCAGCGGCTTATGCCGCGGGATATCTTACCGAAGAAGATGCTGTCCGCATTGCCTACTACCGTGGGTGGTCTCTTCAATATGCAAATGACCAGGAGGGACCAAAGGGGGCGATGATGGCCGCGGGAACATCCTTCGAAGATGCAAAGGAGCTTTGTGGAATGCCATCGCTTCAGAACAGGATTTGTGTGGCAGCTAGCAATTCTTCTGCCAGCGTCACACTCTCTGGAGATGCCGATGCGATTGACGAGGCGAGGGAAATATTCGAAGATGAGAAAAAGTTTGCGCGCTTATTGAAGGTGGACAAAGCATACCATTCACATCACATGCTTTCTTGTTCTGCTCCTTATATTGCGGCGATCCGCAAATGTGGCATATCAATTCAACGCCCACCAAGAGGCAGTGCCACCTGGATCTCCAGTGTATACGGCGACAACATTGAAAATGTGAATGATGATCTTGCAGATACATATTGGAGCAACAACATGGTGAATCCCGTACTCTTTTCCCAGGCAATAACTTACGCTGTTGGCGCAGCTGGGCCATTTGACATGGCTATGGAGGTTGGTCCTCATCCTGCATTGAAGGGTCCTGCGATGCAAACAATCCAAGAAATATCCGGCCAGACAATTCCATATACTGGAACATTGAGCCGAGGTAGAAATGACAGCGAGGCTCTTTCGTCTGCTCTTGGTACTGTGTGGACCGCGTTGGGAGAGGGTGTTGTGGATTTTGCCGGGTTTGAAAGAAAGGCAATGCAAAGCACTCGAAGCCCGGAGCTTATCAAGGGTCTTCCATCCTACTCATGGGATCATGATCGTATTTACTGGCACGAGTCTCGATTATCTGCCGCAATGCGCACAGAAAGCGAGCCCTTCCATTCTTTATTGGGTGTCAAATGCCCCGATGGGACAGACAAAGAGCTACGCTGGCGCAACTATCTTCACCCTCGGGAAGTTCCCTGGTTGGCACATCACCAGGTCCAAAACCAAATGGTATTTCCTGCGGCAGGGTACATCTCGGCAGCAGTTGAAGCTGTCATCCAAAAATATGGCCTGGCATCTGTCCAACTGATTGACTTCCATGATGTCGTTATCGGACAAGCATTGGTTCTTGAAGAGAATGGAGGAGTGGAAACAGTTTTCAGACTTTCAATCACTCAGGTCCAAGGCGATTGTGTGTGGGCATCGTTTGCCTGTCATTCTGATGCCAACAAGGGATCAGCCAGTATGTCTTTGCACGCATCTGCCACCTTGCAAATTATCACAGGTGACCCGAAACATGATATCCTTCCACCAAGTGCTCAGCCCCATGGGTCGTTCCTGGATCTGGAAACTGAGCGATTCTATAACTCAGTCTCGGAGCTTGGATTTGGCTACACCGGTCCTTTCCAGGCTCTTTCCAGTCTATGTAGAAGAATGGATGAGGCCTCAGGTTTGATCGCGGTTCCAGCCGTGCCAGGAGATGAAAGACCTTTAATAATCCATCCGGCCTCTCTTGATGGAGCCATCCAGTCTATCATGCTTGCCTATTCATTTCCGGGAGATGGACGTCTACGCACTCTTTATCTTCCCACTCGAATCGATAGAATCCGCCTGAATCCAAACGCATGTATCGCTCTTGGTGGCCCTGGAGCAAATTTGCCGTTTTACTCTGCAGTCACCGATGCTCGCTTCGCTGAACTTTCTGGAGATGTTGACATATTCTCTGCAGATGGAAAAAATACTCTAGTACAACTTGAAGGACTTCATACCACACCCCTAAGTCCATTGACTCCGGATAATGACATTCCTTTCTTCACCGAAGTGACCTGGGATGTGGACAGACCCATATTTCCGGACTCAATGTGCGTGGAAATGCTTCCACAAGAATATTCGCTTGCGTTGGACCTCGAGAGGGTTGCACATTTCTATCTCAAAAAGCTCAACGATTCGATCCAACAGACTGATCGCGCGAAAGCCGCTTGGAATCATACGCATTTCCTAGCATATGTCGAGCATTGTATCTCTTCGGTTGCTCAGGGGAGACACATATTCGCAAAGTCTGAATGGTCTGATGACACAATGGACAATATTGCTCCAATCTTGGATCGGTAAGGGATTAATCGACTCTCTTTCTACCCTCGCGAACCAAAGCCAAAAGTACTAATTGGCCTAGTCATTGTGACAACATAGATATCAAATTGCTGCGTGTCGTTGGTGATAATATCCATGCTGTTATTCGCGGAGATACGAACTTGCCGGAAATATTGATGCGGGACAACATGCTACTAAATTTCTATGCCAAAACACTTGGGATCGATAGATACTTGGATGCCATCGCTCAAACGGCTCGCCAGATCAGCCATAGATACCCTCATCTCAATGTTTTGGAGATCGGTGAGTGCATTCAAACCCCTGAAACACGTTTGATATTAACATATTCTAGGATCTGGTGGTGGTGCTACTACAGAACGAGTGATTTCTGCAATGGGATTGGCATTTGCATCATACACATACTCTGACATCCACGATTCGCAGTTTGACGAAGCTCGCGAGAGATTTTCGGAATACCAATCTAGGATGGCGTTCAAGTTGTTAGACATTGAAAAAGACATCGAAGAACAGAGTTATGAAGAGGGTTGTTTCGACCTTGTCATTGCTCCTCTGGCCCTTTATGCGACCAGGAAGCTGGAAACCACACTTTCAAACGTTCGGCGACTTCTGAAGCCTGGTGGATACTTAGTGATGCTTGAACTTACAAACCCTGACATGATGCGCTTTGGTCTCATCCTTGGTGGCCTACCTGGCTGGTGGTTAGGCTATGAGGAGGGTCGAACTTTTTCACCATGCCTACCAGAGAGCAAATGGGAGGCGCTGGTGCAAAAAGTAGGGTTTTCTGGTTTTGACGCTTTGGTCTCCTCTTCTCAAACCTCGCCTCTGCCATTTTCGGTCATGATCACACAAGCTGTCGATGACCGGATCAACTTTCTTCGTGACCCCCTGGCATCCCATCACAACCCACTGAGTGTGGACTCCCTAACAATAATTGGGGGTGAATCTGATTTGACTGCTACATTAGTAGTCGAGATCGCAGATGCGGTCCGTCGTCACTATGGAAATGTCTACACAGCCCGCTCGCTGAGTGACCTCAACTCAACAGACTTGCCGGTCATGGGTTCCGTAATCAGTTTGATTGAGTTGGATGAACCGGTGCTCAAGCACATGTCTCCTGAGAACTTGAAGTCATTTCAGGAGCTTTTCAAGCAAAGCAGGAATGTTCTATGGTTGGGACACGGGGCCCAAGGTGACAACCCTTACGGCAACATGTTTGCGGGAGTCCAACGTACCTTGGCAATGGAAATGGCTCACCTTCATATTCATTTCCTCAATCTTCATTCACTAGGTGAGGCTAGTGCCAGTACTATTGCAACAAAGCTTCTTCATCTCGAAGCTGCCGAAATATGGGATCAGAATGGCCAATTAGATGGCATTTTGTGGTCCAACGAGCGAGAACTCTTGCTAGAAAATGGCAAATCCAAAGTTCCTCGATTGCGCCTTGATTCTCACCGAAATGATCGATACAATTCGTCAAGACGGCTCGTTGTCAAAGAGATTCCGCGTGCGGAGTCTGTTGTCACTATCCAACCGACAGAACTTGGATACCAAGTTGAAGAAAAGAATGCCCGGACCTCCCAGTGTCTCAGAGATTCTATTGAGGTTGATGTTACTCATTCTTTGCTGCGTGCCGTTCGCATCAGTTCAACCGACAGTTTGTTCTTGGTGATTGGCATGACGACGACCAATGAACGTGTCGTGGCACTTTCGCATACTCTGGACTCACACGTCCATGTTCCGCATAACCTCACTGTACGATGTGATGGATCTGAAGAGGTTGGTATTCGATCAATGCTCACCCTCTATTTCCACTTCCTTGCTCTCTCTATGTTACAGCAGCTTCAGCCAGGAAGCACCCTCGCTGTTCTGGACCCTGACTTCTCTCTGTCTCCAATCATTACGAGATACGCAAATGAGAAAGGGATCCAGCTCGTGTTATTGACCACAAAGGAAGGACATCCCTCATGGCCATGGATCCGCATTCATCCAAACTCCTCTCGGCGTGAAATGATTAACAAGCTGCCTCACAGTATTTCCCGCCTTGTTGACATGGGAGAAAGTTCTGTGTTGCTCCATGTGTTGAAGACATGCTTGCCCCCCAACTGTCAGTTCGAGAGTGAGACTACCTTGACTGAAGTCTACTCCAAGACTTCATACACCACAGACAATGGTCAGTTAGCCATGCAGCTCCAAGCTTCCTGGATGAGGGCTCAATATGACTTGATTCCTGTCAATGCTCACAAGTTTGTGCCAATTGGGCTCCATGACTTGATCCGTGCACAGTCGCCGCTCACGCATCAATCCCTTCTTGCATGGGGTCAATCGCAGCTTGCTGTCCAAGTTCGACCAGCTACAAAACAGATCAAGTTCTCCAAAGACAAAACTTACTGGCTTGTTGGACTCACAGGCGGGCTTGGCTTATCACTTTGTCAATGGATGATTAGACAAGGCGCGCGGTTCATTGCCCTCTCGAGTCGTAACCCAAAAATTGATGATAGTTGGTTGCAGAGTATGGCTAAGAATGGCTGTACTGTCAGAGTCTTTTCTAAGTAAGATTCCTTCACACTTTCCATTGGTCATGTTCGCTTACCCACAACCCACACATCTAGTGACATCACAAATCGTGGATCAGTTCGCGCAACGCATCGTCAAATTAGTGAAACCATGCCTCCTATCGCCGGCGTTGCACAAGGTGCCATGGTTCTGCAGGATACGATGTTTATTGATCTAGATCTTCCGCGACTTGAGAAGGTTCTGCGCCCTAAAGTTGAGGGGAGTATTTTGCTAGATGAGCTGTTCCCAGAGGACACTTTGGAATTCATGGTCTTCTTTTCATCTATGGCTGCGATGACAGGAAACCCCGGGCAGGTCGCCTATAATGCAGCTAACATGTTCATGGCAAGTTTGGCTGCTCAGCGCCGAAACCGTGGCCTAGCTGGACACGCCATCAATATTGGCGCTATTGTGGGCAACGGCTATGTTACTCGCGAGCTTAACATGGGCCAACAATCATATCTTTATCGAGTTGGTCATTCATGGATGTCTGAACAGGACTTCCATGAAGTCTTTGCCGAAGGCGTCCTCACGTGCTTAGATCGTAAAGGAAGCGCTGAATTGTGCTGTGGACTCAGAATTGATGATGACGAGTCAAAGAGTTGGGTTTCTAATCCAATGTTCCAGCATTTGGTTTATAAATCAAGCAACCTTGTGGTAGCTGACAAGAAAGGCAAACCCGGGGTCATGGTCAAAGCACGCTTGTTAGAGGCAACTTCTCAATCCGAAGTCATCGAAATCCTTCAAGGTACCGATTTTGATTTTGGAAAAGCCTCTTTCGTTTAACGCTAACATTTCCTGCAGATGGTTTTATTCTAAAGCTTCAATCAGCCCTTCAGGCTGATCCAACCAAGCCCATGCTAGACATGAGTCCAGATGAGCTTGGTGTCGATTCCTTGGTCGCCGTCGACCTTCGCTCATGGTTCCTCAAGGAATTGGGAGTGGACATGCCGGTTCTGAAAATCTTCAACGCTGCCTCGATCCGTGAACTGTTGGCCACGGCTGCAGATATTCTTCCTGAGGCCCTGATACCCAATTTGACGGTCGGCGAGCAGGTCGCCAAACCTGTAGTCCAGCAGCCTAACAACTCCTTGGTATCGACCAGCTCTAACATGGATGTTCCTGCTGATGTCGCAGTTCAGGAGCCAAGAGACAGCTCAGCGGATCTGAAGTTTGCACTTCCCGATACAGCGAATGCGTATAGTGGTAGCTCTGCAACTTCCTTGAACGCTGGAGACTCCCATTCAGAGAAATCTGATGATTCTTCTTCTTCAATCTTCGCTGATGATTGTGAAACACGGCTTCTAAAACGCGAAACTCAAAGAACGGCACCCATGTCCTATGGGCAATCCCGCTTCTGGTTTTTAGAGCATATGATTGAGGAGAAGACTGCTTTCAACATCACATCAACATTTGAGCTAATTGGGCGTCTCAAGATTGATAAATTTGCTAATGCGATACAAACCGTGGGACAACATCATGAAGCACTGCGGACGTTCTTCTTTACTGATGAAGAGCGAAATCATATGCAAGGTGTCTGGGCAAAATCCACGCTACAATTGGAACACGTCGAAATCTCGAAGGAAAGAGAAGTTGAAGAGGCCTCAAGGAAGATGAAGGCTCATGTCTTCGATTTGGCTAATGGCGAGATCATGCGTGTTCAACTTCTATCGCTCAGCCCGGAAAGACACTGGATGATTTTCGGCTTCCATCACATCAACATGGATGGTATTAGCTTCGAGGTCTTTTGGTCGGATGTTGAAACTGTATACCATGGTCAATCCCTTCCTCAAGATGTGCTTCAGTATCCGGACTTCACTCTGCGGCAACTGCGCGAACACAATGAGAGTGACTGGGCTGGGGATATAAGTTACTGGAGGGCGCAACATGTGAATGTTGCTCCTGCAATACCTCTTCTTCCATTTGCTTTACTGCCCGCACGCCCTAAAGTCGCTCAGTTTGGGTCTCATACTACTCAGATTCGCCTCGATGTGGACATGTCAGACACCATTGACCGGTGTTGCCGAATGTTTAAATCAACACCTTTTCACTTCCACTTGGCAGTATGGCAGATCCTGTTGCTTCGTCTGTTGGGCTTAGAGAACATTTCGATTGGCCTGGGCGATGGGAACCGTACAGATGCTGATATGTTGAGGAGTATGGGATTGTTCTTGAATCTTCTTCCCGTGAGGTTTTCTCAACAACCCGGTCAATCTTTTGGGGAAGTGCTGAAAGATGTCCGGAACATAACGCAAGGCGCAATCGGCCACTCACGCGTGCCATTCGATGTGATCTTGACAGAACTCAATGTTCCGCGATCTGCATCTCACAATCCCCTCTGCCAGGTTCTCTTCAACTATCGACCTAAAATCGAGCAGTCACGGAGCTTCTGTGGTTGTGTGGCTAATGGGGCGCTTCTCGGTGGTGGCGAGACATCTTTTGACCTCAGTCTGGATGTTGGTAACGTTGGTGCCGGGGAAACAGTGATCCACCTGTCCGTTCAAAAGAGCTTGTATGGAATGGAGCACGCTGAAATCTTACTTCGGTCTTACCTCAACCTTCTGAAGGCTTTTGTTTCAAATCCAGCAACGCGGGTGACGTGGCCGGATCTACATTCCAGGACTGACCTTGAGGCGGCTGTCGCTGCCGGGCGAGGTAAGTTTATCACTTCTTTCTGGTGACTATGATCATTGCTAACTACGCTGTTACACAGGTCCGGAGGTGCTAGAAGAATGGCCTGTGACAATAGTCCATCGTCTAGATGAGATTGCCTCGCTCTATCCAAACCGTGTCGCATTAAAGAATGACGATGGGAGCTCACTGACTTATGCCGAAGCCCAGATTAGGATTGATGTCATTGCCAACGAGCTCCTTAATCACGACATTGGCACTGGCACGCGCGTTGGGGTCTTCCAGTCACCGAGTGCAGACTGGGTATGTTCTCTTATCGCTATCATGCGGGTGGGTGGTGTATATATTCCATTGGACAAAAAGGCGGGTATGGAGAGACTTTCCATGATCATGCGCGAGACACAAGCGCCTGCGGTATTGCTTGATGCAAACACTATGCCCGAATATGCACTTTTACGCACTACAGCTCAGCCTATTGATGTCAGTAGCCTACGAGGCTCTGACACAAGGCCAGTCCAGAACATGGCAGCCCCAACCCAGACAGCTGTGATCATGTACACAAGTGGATCAACTGGTGTTCCAAAGGGAATCATGATTGCCCATTCAGCATACGCTCATCACGTCCAGTCATCCACTTCAACCTGGAACCTGAAGGAAGGACATGAAACCATTTTGCATCAATCGTCATATGCGTGGGACGCGTCTCTTTGGCAGCTTATGGTCTCGCTCTGCTCTGGTGCTACTCTCGTGATTGCATCTGAACTTACGCGGGGCGATCCTGTCGCTATCACACATCTCATCCTATCGGAAAACGTCACATGCACTCTTGCAACGCCTACAGAGTATCTGGCCTGGTTCCGCCATGGTCGCTCCAACTTGAGTAACGCTTGCTTGACGACCGCGATCTCTGGTGGGGAGTTCATGCCCAGTGTCCTCATCAGAGAAATTCAACACTTGCAACGGCCGGACCTCAAATTGATTAATGCTTATGGGCCGGCAGAGATCAGTGTTGCATGCTCCAGCAATGAGGTTGCATATCGACAGGTAGACTTGGATGCCACCCCACACCTGCAAATTCTTTATACTCTGCCAAACTACTCTGTCTATATTGTCGATGAGAGCTTGAATCCCGTTCCCATTGGGGTTCCCGGTGAAGTAGTTATCGGGGGTGCAGGAGTTGCCCAGGGCTATCTTGATAGCACCAAAACAAGTGAGCGCTTTTTGTATGATCGCCATGCAAGCAAGCATTTCCAGGAGAAAAACTGGACGACAATACACCGAACCGGGGACTTGGGGAAGCTCAATCACGATGGAGGACTTGTTCTCCTTGGCCGCATGGAAGGCGATAACCAAATTAAACTGAGGGGAATTCGCATGAATCTTGAGGAAATCGAGATGGCCATCGTTAGCTGTTCTGCTGGAGCCATCACACAGGCTGTTGCATCCGTCCGTTCGAGCGCAAATCAGGATGGAATGGATCAAGTGATTGTCGCTTTCGTGACGATGGATTCCCCTGAGACTGGCGATGATATGCTTCGGCTTCTGGGGCGCCTTTCTCAGGAGCTTCCGTTACCGCGGCATATGCGACCAGCTGCTATCATACCGCTCGACAGCATCCCTCAAAACACCTCTGGGAAAATTGATCGAGTCGCAGTCAACATGATTCCTATCCCTTTGAGGCTACCACAGCTTCCCGACTACAAGGAACTTACAACCTGTGAACAGTCACTGCGCCAGCTTTGGCAACAAGCTCTTCCGCGTGAACTTGCTCACTTCCATTCAATTGATTCTCAATCCGACTTCTTCCACGTTGGCGGTACTTCCCTAGCTCTCATCAACCTCCAGGGTCTCATCAAGGATCACTTCGGCGTGGCCATGCCGCTTTATCAACTTTTCGAAGCAAGCACTCTACGCGGAATGTCCGCAGTCATCCAAGATGCATCCAAACCTGCGCCTCAGCAGGATGTGGATTGGGATATGGAAGTAGACGTCGCACCCGACCTAGCCTCGTCGCTAGATCGCAACGATACTGGTACTGCGCCCTCTGGGGTCAGTAATGTGGTTATTACTGGGGCAACGGGTTTCCTTGGCAGGGAGATTATCCAGAAGCTCATTAATGACGAGAAGGTCTTGTCCATTCACTGTCTTGCCGTCAGGAAGAAGTCATCGGAGTTGCCTGCACTATTCTCTCATCCAAAAGTTCATTTATATGCCGGTGATCTGGGAGCCCCAAGGCTGGGTCTCTCAGAATTCGATGCGCGCTCGATCTTTACAAGCGCAGACATTGCCATTCACAATGGTGCAGATGTGTCGTTCATGAAGACGTACCATACACTCAAACTCATCAATGTGGCTTCGACTAAAGAGCTCGTCAAACT
Organism: Penicillium crystallinum; assembly: GCA_027569675.1. NCBI lineage: Eukaryota > Fungi > Ascomycota > Eurotiomycetes > Eurotiales > Aspergillaceae > Penicillium > Penicillium crystallinum. Next base: position 27,638 of record JAPDKR010000067.1, read on the forward strand.
TGCATTGCCCCGACGCATTCCATTCCATTTTGTCTCGTCAGCTGGTGTCGCACGTCTTGCTGCCCAAGATAGTCTTGGGGAGATTTCTGTGGCATCGTTCCCCCCTCCGTCTCCTCCAACGGATGGGTATATCGCTGCTAAGTGGGTCAGTGAGGTGTATCTAGAGCACGTCAACCGCAAGTTTGGCCTCCCCTTATGGATCCACCGCCCATCTAGTATCACTGGCACCGATGCACCGGAACTCGATCTCATGGGTAACGTCATTCGGTACACCAAGGAGACGCAAAAAGTGCCTAATTCAGATTTGTGGTCTGGGGTTTTTGACCTCATTTCTGTCCAGTCGGTGGCAAGTCAGATTCTGGATGCCGTTCATCAATCTGGTCAAAACAAAGCAGAGCGATCTGCAGACTCAGTGAAATATCTCTATGAATCCGGTGAGATACAAATTGGACGTGATGAGATCACACCTTTGATGGAGTCGGGAACAGGGCAACAGTTTGAAGTGGTTTCCCTAGAGGAGTGGGTGGCTTTGGCTGAACAAGCAGGAATGAGTCGGTTGCTGGGAGAATATTTACGCAGGGCTTCGGATGGACAAGTGCTTCTTCCTAGGTTGATCAAGGGGTAGGGAGTACGGTTGAGGAGGATGAATGAGTGTACTCGGGGTCGACACAACTTTACTCTTCTAGCTCAAATATCAGCGTTCAATATCTGAAGTCAAAGAGTTCCAAATGATTCCGTATCAACTCATACTCTAGAATAATGCTTGTAGTACCAAGTTCGTCCAACATTATCAGCTGCCCCTAGAACCTAACCACGCCAAGAGGGAATATGATGGCGGAAGTTTTTGAAGGGCACATATGCCAGAAAGACCTGCACCAATGGTCGAAACGTTATATTATTTTCTAGCCTATTGCTCTTGGTACATTCCATAATGAGAATCTTTCCATTGAGAATTCCAACACGAAATCATAATGGTTTTGTCTTTTAAATTACAATTTCAACAAGTTATTTATCGTTTTTTTCTGGGCCCCAGCTCATGAGGGCACAACTACAGGTGGATCTGTGTCATGATAGACAAAATCATGAGCATGAAAAGTTGAGTCTGGCAGCTTTCGCCGTCACTTTCCCCTTCCAATGTCCAAACGCATGTTATGATTGTTGGTCTTATCAGGTGATCAATTAAGCTTAGATTGAACCCAAAATGGCGATAACCTTATCCCCATCTACCCCGCATTCGAGATTCACGTGCCGTTGGCCCTTTCCTTTTTTTTAATATATATATTTGCCACTTTTGATTCGTAAGAAGCCACTGCGGAAAGATATGAGAAGGTGCTTGACCAGCAAAATGATCTTCTGAAATTCTTTCATCATCCACTGCCCACTTCATCAGCAATAATGAATGGATTGAAGAAGAGATGAGGCATTGTAAAAAGGTCATACCACCAACGCAGCGTCGTCCACGCACTCATTTATAGATCTCCCGGTAAGCTGCCTTGATTATATCAACACCCTAATAAGATTAGAATCGAGCTCTAGTAAGATCATCTTCTTGAACCGACCTTTTCTCCTATCATATAGACAGCATTCTGAATTCGACAGTCTGGGATGACCGGAATAATGGACGCATCAAGAATGCGAAGTTTCTTAGCCCCATGTACCCTCAGCTCAGAGTCTACCACCCCTTGTTCAACATCATGAGACAATCTGGCGGTGCCACAAGGATCTGTAGTCTATGTGAATACCTCGGTGTCTCACCATAAATTGTGCTCAACTCACGATATCCAGTCTGTGCTCGATCTAGAACAAGCCGATCCATATCTTCATCCGAGTCACGAGGCATGGGCCACGTAAAATCTTCAGCAATGATATCTTTCATGCCATCGCCTTTCATAAGGATGTCATCAACAAATCGGACACCCTATCTCAGGGCCAGTATATCAAGCTCATCAGTGAAGTAGTTGAAATTGATATCAGGCTGTTCACGGGGATCTATCGAGTTAAGTCTGACATGACCATCTTTGGATTGAGTATGGAGCAGGTTGACGATGACGGTCAACCAATCGCCCTCCGGTGGAAATCAAAATGCCACTGGAATGCGTCGCAAAACATAGGCTACACCCATTAGCAAACGTGGTGTATCAAAGCCTGGTGATGATCAACATACCACAAAGTCGATTTTGAAATGTGGTTGCCCGTCAGGCCCAAAAGGATCTTTGCCCCCATTGTTTGACCTCGCTTCGCGGTATGCCTCATGCTCTTCGAGTTGCCTGTCGATGCGTGGGAATGCTACCATCTCAAGAAACCCACTCGCCAGTGGGCCTGTTTTACTGTTTTCGTGCTCCTGTACAGCGGTATCATGCTTAGGTCCTCCTCGCAGGAGGATGTGGTCCAGGCCAAGACCGTCCTTCAGCCGAAAAACGTGCGGAAGAATAGGAAGGTCGAGGAGATGTTCGCCCACATGCTCGGAAATTATGACAGGATCGATGTCATGACGAGCTAATTCACGCCTGGGACCGATACCGGAAAGAAGTAAGAGCTTGGGCGTTTCGAACACGCCGCATGAGACAATGATCTCGTTCTTTGTTTTGATTGCCATCTCGTTGTGATCTGCTCCGACGACCGTCACGCCCACTGCGGTGTCCCCTTGAAAGTTGATCCTCGTTGCGAGAGTGGAGTGCATAATTGTGACATTGTCTTTTCCAGTCACGAATACTGCACTGTCCGATCGGATGCCCTTGTAAATAGTACTGATTCAGTGCGCGAGTCCCTCCAATCTGCCATTATATATGTCTTCTTTCGTTCCGTGGCCTTTGCTAATCCATGCTTGGGTTAATGCCTCACGAAAGGAATGGGTTTCCGGGAGCAGTCCTGCATGGGCTATATGAAGTGGACCGTCGCGACCAATTTTAGAAAACTCTGGATCATATACTCTATGATCAACGTGATATGAAGCGGGCTAAGTATTAACTAATTAGTAAATTCTATCTTGAGGCTTGGACAAAAGTAGGGAAAGTATGCTGTGCCTTTTCAAAATACCGTTTGCATTTATCCCATGTCCATTCATCCCCGCCGAATTCCCTCCACGCATCAAATGTCTCCTTACTGCCACGAAGCCAGGTGAAATAGTTCAAACTGCTACTGCTGCCAAGGACTTTTCCACGCGTATTCGGTTTCTCCAGGCGCTCATAGTCAGGCTTGTCGACAAAAGTTGTTTGGTAGGACCGGTCATACTTGCTGTTCCGGAGTTCAAATGCTCGTGCAGGCGCTGTAATCATTGGGATATTGTCGGGGTTGCTATCTCTGCGTCAGATGAGAATCAAAGGAGTAGACAGTTCAAACTTTTACCCAACTCCGGCTTCAATCACAAGTATTTTCACATCTGAGTTCTCTGCTAATCTGCCGGCGACGACATTTCCTGCTGTTCCACCACCAACAACAACAATGAAGTCATACGTAGCTGTAGTTGGTTCGGACATTGAGTTCATGGGGTGACAATTCTCGCGCCTTGGAAATGAGATATTTATATCCCTTTCGCTGGAATGGCATCCCGCGTACTGAGCTGAAGGTGGCCCGGCATCAAGTTGTGCTATTCACCGGAGCTCGAATGTCGGCTGTCGAATGATAGGAGGTAATCTTGTCTGTTCGCAAAGCTGTGTATGGAGAAAAGGCCACAGACCGTCTCTGTGGAACAATTCAACTTGATAGCGGAGAATAATTTACATAGAGATATAGAGAAGGCTTACGAACTGGGTATGTGTGTGCTACTGGTGATCTTCACACACCACTATATCGCATATTCATAGTATCGGTTTTTTTCCTCTTTTCTCTTTCCTTGAATGCGATAAAAAGAAAAGATTGCATCAACGTCTCAACTGCGAAATCTCTACTTTCACTAAAATTTGTTCGACATTTTGCGGATTACTGATGTTAGACCGGGACAATGCCCATGAGCTTGATCGGCCAAGGCGGTGCATGGGAGCCAAATATATATTTCATTTGAAGGAAGTTTGTAGATTGGACGTATTTGAATTGCAATGAGGACATATCAAGAGCCATAGATGAATGCCCTTGAATATTTCGAGCAGATGTATTCTATCACTCCTTATGGAAGTGTTGGATCTATCTCACCACACTCCCAATACAAGTCACAATGTGGACAAAGATATAGATTCAGCCATAAAGGTGTATGCCATATATTCGAGTTTCACTATATGAATAGGAGAGACCGAAAATGAACAAGAAAAGCCCCACGTCTTAGAAACAAAGAAACAAAAGGCCATGAAGACCGATAATAAAAAAAAAAAGCTCGTTCGTCAAGTGATCGTGAATAATAAAGGGATTGCGCCAATGTATCTCCATCCGAAATGACACGGTCGTCTACCGACTTAGGTGGATGCATCGTCTTGCTCTGCAAGAGCTCACACCTCGCCCCAGGTGCCAAGCCCAGCTCCGACACCGATGGCGCTGTTGCTTTCGCTGCCGCCAATATCCCAGTAGTTCCGACTAGATCCTGTCATCGTGCGCCGGCTGGAAAGAGCCGTGAACTTGGCGCTCTGGCTGGCACAACTAGAGCTTGGTCGGCGCAGGTGAGGTCTGAGAGGGGAGGAGACACCCGCGGGATTTGAGACACCAGAGAATTGAGAGGCGCGGCGGGTCTGGAGCTGGGTTCGGGAGTGCGCGCGTGCGACAAGGGGGTGATGTTGTCGGATTATGGCTGCTCTGCGGGATGCATCTTGGGATCGGCGGGCCGGAGGTGTGTGCGGCTCGGTGTGCATATACCCTCGACGGCTGAAGCGGTTGCGGAGGTAGCGGAAGACCATCATGACGTCAAGTCCACGTTCCCAATACTCAGACTCCTGTTGAAGTCGGGCTGATTCAGGCATCGAATCAGATGTTTTGGGGTCTTCATCTTCAATGCCCCACTCTGCTTCGTGTTCCCGGTTCAGATCTTGAAGGGTTGGGAGGAAGTGCGGAGATGGCATGGATTCGCCAGTGATATCCGTGTCGGTTGGTGCGGCAGACTCGGCAGGTTTTTGGGAGACGCTGCTTTCCGCTAGACGGTTAAGGGACATGCCCGCATACTCGGCGGATATGTCTTTGGTCATTTGGTAATACGTTGTGAATGCTCCGGGTTGTTCACAAAGTTGATGGACAAAGATCCCCAGCTCATGGGCGATTTTCTGGAGCACCTTTGTCTGCCACAGCGAGGAATCGCCGTAGTTTGGTTCTGGTTCGCGGGCCAGAACAGTTTCCATATCTAACGGCTCCTCCTGGTGCGGTTGCGCGTCCAGCGGCAGCGACTCACCAAAGATCACGGAGAGCAAGGAATCATCAAGTCCGATCAGGTCACGAATCACCTTTCGCGTGATCCGGCGCCAGAACGTGTCGTCGTCCTCTGAGCCATCTTCGGGCGAATTTGTATGCCCGGAGAGCACCTCCGAGATACTCCGTTGAGGAGTGTGTTCAACGGATCGACGAACGCTCGATCGGCTAGCTTGGCTCGCCCGACGCTGGCGGGTTTCCCGCTCGATCTCCTGCAACAGCGCCCGGCTCTGATCCCTGCGCCAATCTTCGATTCGCTGCCATCGGTCACGCTCAACTTTCGCCTCGTCCTCCTCCACGGTATCCAAGTATCTTTGTACGCTTGAGTGACGGCGATGTTGGGTATGGCCATACGAGGCCCGCTGGGGATTATATTGCTCATGCCTCCAGAGCTGGTCTTGAACTTCCTGACTCGAGGCCTGGAAACTACCTAACCCATCATGGGCCGGGAGCATTGCCGGCTGACCCTGGTCAAACCGCGTGGGAGATTCCGGGGCTAGCTCGGGTGCTCGAAAGGCATGTAATCCATCATCCAGGCTGTCCAGCTCCGTTCCATCTTCGTCCAGTTGATCGTCAAGGGGGTTCTCATCGACTTCAACCTCGACATCATTCGCCGACTGGGTTGCAGCGAAAGAGCCAAAGTCGCTTAATCGAGAAGCACCTACAGTGCGCGTACGATCGGTGGAAGTCGTGTGTGTACGGGCGGTCGGGGAAAACAGGACCCATTGTGTTGTGTCGTCATCGCACTGCTCCGGTGCCGAAGAAGGGATTTGAAGGACGGGTGGTTGAGGAGCGGAGTGGGAGGTTCTAGGACGAGGGACATGCGTTGGGACTTGGAAGGCCATGTTGTTTCTGGTTCTGGTCACGAACTCAGATAAGCGGAATAGATGCCAAGATCACCACGGGGGAATGTCGAGGCTGTCGAGGTCAAGGCTGTCAAGTTGGAACTACCTAGGTAAATGCATTCAAAGTCATGAAAAGACAGCCACAGACATCAAGTCAATAACAATCATGGACAGAGAAGCGAAACAGATGAAGTGGGAGAAAGTGATGATGTGAAGAGATCCAGCGATTAGCTGATAAGGATGATCCTCCAATGATGCAAAGTCGAGGAGTCCTGTTCTGTAAAGTTGTGTATTGACTGTGTATTGACTGTGTACTGGCTTTGTATTGGGTATTACCCTTTGAAGTGGCCTTACACGATTTCCTGCTCAGCTGATCGGGATCTTGTGACGTGGAAAGCATCTGTCATCTACGAAAGAACACCCCTGACTCCGTACTCCATATAGATTACCTCCTTGGACTTGATCCCAGCTCACATCAGAAAGTGCCAAGGAGAACAGCGTGTTGTCTGCACCCATACCCCTCAGTTGCCACGGAACTAGTATAGAAGTGCAAAGCAGGGAATTTATAATGGCAAATTGCTAGGGCCCTAAACGCCATAATAAGATATCGTCATGGTACTAGGCCTGGATATCGGTGTTCTGCATTGCTGCATTCGATATATGCGGCATGGGTCCCTGTAAATGAACTCCAGGCTCTTCAATCATAAAAATAATCAAACACCAGGGCTCAATCGGTTGACTTGCAGTAGCATTGCTTTAGCTGGTGCACTCGAGTCAACCTCGAGGGTCGGTTATAGTTCTTGTTCTAATGTTGATGATCCGGGGGTATCCTGAGTCAGAGGCTTGGAATTCAATTACTGCTCGACTGGGGTGAAAACAGGAGCGTTTGCTCATTGTCCTTCCAGTATATTTCCCCACCTTTCGAGGACGTTGGGAGGAATTTGATCGTACGTTGGGTGCCAATCATACAACCCGGACACGGATAAGTCATAGGTAACTGTGAAATTTGGGTAGGCGGGTATTCTGGATCCCATAATGAGCCCATGTGAAGCATAGTAGCTCCTTTTGAGTGCTTGGAATAGTATTATCTTAGATCGACTTGGGCCACGCTTAGGCCCTAAGGCTTGAGTCTCAGGCTGCTGGCAGCTATGCATGGACGGCGGACCCAATCTTATTGAGTGAATTAAAGAAAGAGCATAAAGAGGTGTGCAAATGATTGAGATGTTTTGTCTGATGAAAGTAGTGTGTGAGCTGTGCGCTGGTATGTCAAGTCAAGCCTTGTAGATGAAGTGGCGTGGCTTGCACTGGACTCGGATGCCACGCCATCATCGGGTGGAAATGTACCCCTTTTAGATTGAGCTTGGCATTCCTCGTAAGTTGACGTCGTCTCCTATCACGAATGTGGTCCTATTGGGGCTCGTCGGTCGCTTTCTGGTTGTCTCCTCTGTGCTCGCAATTTGGAGCAGATGGACTTCATGACGACCCATTGAAGGACTGATAATACTCTTTGGGGGAATGATCCGACGCATACGCATTTTGAAGAAATGCAAAAACACATGCAACAAAGATACGTGGCAAAGTAGAGCCCGATGTTGTTCCATCGTGGCGCAGGATAGCATCACGCATTCCTTTGAAAGAAGCGGATAGTATTGTTTGGCCTAGATGAGACAGGCTCTCAGGGCTGTCCTTTGAAGAGAACGTCTGGATCTGCCTGGACCTAGGCTGTGAGCAAACAACTTTGAAGAGCTGAACACTTAAAAGGCAGTATGTAACGGCTCATTCCAACACTTGCAAGCCATATATATTATAATATATTCAGCTCCGACCACACATTCTTGTCCATCAATGGTGCAAATCAATATAGCGAGGAGCATTATCATAATTGGTTACCAAGTCGATATATTGGTATAAGCAATGTCAAGGTCATATTCAAGACAGAGAGCAGTCACGATTCGCAGCTCTGGGGCATTATGGGCTGCACGTTCACCAAGGACACTTCAAGAACAGCAAGGGTGAACTTTTCAAGGTACACGACAATAAGAGAACAGTTGAGCATCAATTAATGTAAGAGGATAGATTTTCTTCATACAGATAGAATATCGCAATGGAGGATGATCCATTCGCAAATATTCAAGCCAGGGATGAGGAATCTGGCAGTGAAGCCGGGACTGGCTAATTTGAGGGTTTGAGGCACGAGGAAGACGGAGATGAAGATGAAACAACAATCTTACATACCTATTTGGTGACCATTATGGAGTGTAGGGCCAGATCTTCAACCTCATAATCGTGAAGGAGCACCGTGCGAGGGTGGAGAGATATTTCGCAAGTAGCTGGCAATTTCATTAGCGGTTCTATCTACCCGCCAAAGCCCATCGCTCGTTTCCTCGAAAGGATGTCCCTATTACCTCGTCTTTAAAGTGAGTTGATTGATGTCTGACGTCGGCGTACTGAAGAGCTTCGCATTTTGAATCCCGGGAGCTTCGATCCGCTCACTGCCGAATTGGAAGCTGCAAGTAACAAAGAGAGACCACCAGGGAGACAAAAGACTAAATCAAAGTTACGTGGTCACATGCAAAGGGGTATATATTTGTCTATTATAACATCGCATTTTGAGCCAACGGTCAATCCTTGCCAGCGAGAGCCTCTCCAACCCAGTCCATCTGTACGGCACTCACACCACGCGCGTAACTGCGGTTGGTGAACACAAATTCATTGTACATGATTGCCTCGAGCTTCTTGCCGTAGAGCACACTAGACGGGTGAATGGCGACAGTTTGGTTTCCAACAATAGTACGATAGCTGCCATCGGGGACGAGACGAGCGGTGTTGGTCGCAAATCCTGCCAAGAAACTCTGGAGGATGAGAATTGGTGAAGGATCATGTAATGAGGTGTTGTTCAAGGCTTCGTTGGTCAGTAGCTTGGCTTGGCGGCATTGAGTGCGAAGTTGCTTCCGGACATCCTAGCGCATTTTCGTTAGCTGGGTGTGAGAGGGTATCGTGTGTTGAAGTATTACTCACCATAACTGATTGCATTGCCCGATGCGACACCAGGTGTCGCTCGGCCCATGCCTTGCGGTCAGCATGTTCAGCAGCATAAACACGAACAGTCGTCAACATTGTAAGGTGATCACCCTCGCGCCTGTATAGATCACGACGTGCGGCCTCTGCTGCTTCTTTCTTCTCCTCAGAAGTAGTATTCAAGAAAATGTTCTCCACGCTGAGACATGAGATAATATCAATAACATCCAGCAAACATTCAGGGCCATTCTCGGCTGCTGCCAGAAGCACACGACCAAGAGTGGGAGTCAAGGGCAGCTTGGCAATGTGTAGGCCGACATCGCTGATCTTTCCATCCTCCTGGAGTGCATTGATATTCAATAGTTGCAGAAGAGCTTTCTCAAGAGCTTCACGCGGAGGGCGGGTCAGGAAAGGGAATCGAACAATATCGTCAACGCCACGCGCCTTCATATTCAACAGCGCTTGACTGAGATCGCAGCGCAGAATCTCGGGTGTGTTCGTTTCATCTAAGGCGAGATAATCTTTCTCTGTATATAACCGGAAGCATTGGCCGGGAGCCTCACGACCCGCACGACCCTTTCGTTGTATTGCAGCTGACTTGGAGATAGGTTTGACCAACAGTGAGTCAAGACCAAGGCGAGTACGGAACTGTTTGACTTTTGCCTTGCCGCAGTCAACCACATGGCGAACGCCAGACACTGTGACGGATGTTTCAGCAATGTTAGTTGACAGTACAATCTTTCGTGTTCGTGGAGGGGCAGGGGCAAAGACCCGCTGCTGAGCAGCCTGCGGCAGCGCGGCAAACAGAGGTAGAACAAGAATTTTAGGAAGCGCGGGGTCCATGCCCATGGCGTATTCATTCACAAGATGTTCCAAGGCTTCGACTGTTTCTTGACCAGTCAGGAAAACAAGGATGTCGCCTGGCATTGGCTCCTTTTGATGAATCTGGAATATGACTTTGAGCGCTGCATCCACAAAGTCGTGTACTGGTGCAGGTGCATAGATTGTTTTGACAGGAAATTGTCGACCTTTGATATGGCAGACAGAGATCTCCTTCGGGGTCGATTTCTCTACTTTATTGGGCTCATCTCCATGTTCTATCGCCTTCTGTGCTGGCTCTGCGATTTTGTATCCCTCCTGGAAGAAGCCTGTTAGACTCTCCATATCTGCTGTGGCACTCATGACGACCACCTTCAGCGGAACACCACCGCGGCCTTCCTTGTTTCCAGAAACAAGATTGCGCAAGAATCCAAGTGTCAAATCAACATTAATGCCTCGTTCGTGGACCTCATCGACAACGATGGCGCTGTACTTGGTCAAATTGGGATCATGCAGCATCTCTTGGAGCAGCATTCCTTCAGTCAAAAATTTCACCCGTGTACTGGGTGATACAGAGGTATCAAATCGCACCGAGTAGCCAACCTTACTAGCAGGCGAGTGGGATCCAAGCGGTGTGCCCATCTCTTCCGCTACACGGCGGGCCAGCGAAATAGCAGCGACTCGTCGGGGCTGTGTGATAGCGATGCATCCACCAACCATTTTCTTCTCGGTCTTTCCGTTCCGCGTGACTTGAGCAGGTACGGGTCGGCACCAGAATTCGTCCACCAGGAACTGAGGAATTTGTGTACTCTTTCCGCTACCGGTTTCACCGACCAAGAGCATCACATCTTGTTCTCGTAAAAGGTTTCGGATCAGATCGGCGTTTTCAAATACTGGCAGCTTACGCCGCGTCTCCAGGAGCGCTTTAGCCTTTTCTCGCAGGGGTGTGAAGTTGGTCTTGGTATCGGTGAAGGGTCTCGTTTTCGATTTTGCATATGATTTTGATGCCACTGCCGCAGTCTTCAGTGCCTTTGTTTCCTCTTGGACTTTCGGCACAGATACTGGTATTTCAACCTGTTCGACGATCACGGGAGCTTCGCTTGGTACATTCTCGTCGGCGGGTTTCGAGGCTTCCTCGTCGCGCTTACGCTTCTTGCTCCTCTTCTTTTTCCGCCCGGATTCCTCCGTGGTTTCAAGTGAGAGCTTTGGCTCTACAGTCCTCTCATCATCGGAGTCCGCGAAGACTGTACGGACCTTTTCCGGCATTTTGAAGCGTGGCACAAGACAACGTTGTCAAAGGACAAAGCTCGAATCCGAAAATTTTGCCTTATCGATAAGCTGATAAGTATATCCGCTATCAGTGCCAACACAAAACAACCTCAAGGACAATTTACAGCCGAAAAAGCTCATTGTGTTTTTTGATTTTGATTTTGTTATTTATTTGACTATTCTAATGCCCGTCTTCCGTGTTTCTGCAATCTAGCACGTCAATATAACCATCAAATCATATAGAATATGGAGCTTTGTGGAGCGTATTTAGCAATCAAGCTACCGCGCGATCCTACCAGCAAGAACCAACAGTTCGCTTATATGCGCAAGAACTTTGATTGTCGACTGCTCGCAAGAACCTGGTATCCCAGATAAATACCTTGTTATAGTATAAGCCGGGGCAGGGTGCTCACGCATCCGTGGCCGTTGGTCTACCGAAACCCGTCACTGTCAGAGAAGAGACGTCAATGTGGTTGACAATGTCGGTATCGTTGTGGAATATCTGAAGCTTGCCATAAGCAGTTACACTGTGGATATCAAGCCCCATCTGAGCCTCGGCGATGGTTTTGATGGCTGTGCTTTGCCCATTGCAAGGTATTTCAAGGTTGACAAGTTGACTCGCGATAGCTGCGAAGTTTGAATCCAGGAGGTGCGCCGTAGACGAGGAAGCTGATGTTCGACCAATGTCGTGCCATTGCCTCCGGATGTATACGTTTTTTTTTTGGCCCCGGTTTGGTTTTTTTTTTTTTTTTTTTCTGTCATCCAGACGCATGGGATCACCCCTGCGACCAATCCGATGGCGCCGGAGATGGTAGGTTCGATGAGTCTAGTGTATCCATTCAGGGGAATAGGTGAACCAGACGATCGCACAGTGCTGCTCTGTAAATGACGACACTGGTTGAATTCCTGGACATATCTGGAGATAGATACTCCGTGGAGGATTCACTGTCAAGAAAAGTGTACACGTACGGGGCAAAGTGTAAACCCCTGTCAAAATTGGGCCTAAGGAGTTCGTGAATCCGAGATGAACTGACAGCTCGCTGGAAGAAAAGTCAAATAGCCCCGAGTGGAATCTAGATGCGCAAAGTAGTCGCGCACAGGCCCAAGGGGAACGGAAAAAGGAGAAGAGTACGAAGTAGATCCTCGGCGAATAGCGCACAGCGCACAGCGAACCATAGCCTCATTGCGAACAATGTAACCTCTGGATCCAATTGTCAATGCATCTCAATCCCAGCATTTAGGTTCCAACTCAATATTCACTAGGCTGTCGATCCCCGAACGTCAAATCAACCTTGACAGAACACCCCGGCTGCACAATGGCATCATCGGTTCACGTTCAGCCCCGATCTCGTGGGGTTTAGTTGAGGATCGATCGATCGATCTGCACTGCTCAGCTTCTATTGTGACCTGCCACATTGTCCTTGTATCTTTGTCGAGTCTTCCGGGGCATTGTGTGTTGCATGGTAGCCACCGTGCACTGGATCACCCAAGTGATGTATCATGCTGAAGGGGAAAATATTTGCAAGTATCTCCAGTGATTAAAGGAAACGTGCGTATCCTGATTGCGATGCAAATCGTCTTTTTTTTCTTTGCTCACACAATGTCGCAATTAGATCTTCATACACTCCCCGATGGGTTGAGTAGCCCGGATGCTGAATCGTTGCGCTCATTCTCAGAAACCATCCACGATGAATACCGTGATTGGGTCAGTGAGTCCGGTCGATCATCGCAGTAAGTACCCATTTAATCTATTTGACACGTCGCTAATGGAATAGAAATGAGCATTTGCTGGACGATTTTCCTCAGCCACCGAGGTTGATGGGGTTGGATTCGATTTATGAAGAGACCCCGGTGTATCCGACCCCCAAACCTTCCATCAAGAATCTGCGGCGCCATGCCACAGCTACAGAACTTCCCCTTCTGCAACAAATCAACCCCAATGAGGGAGCACCTGAGTTCAATCCTGTCATCGAAGAAAATGGTTCATACGATCTGATTGCGCCCTACGAGGGTGGTGATCTACCACTCTACAAGCTGGAACGAATCGCAGATATCATGTTCTCGTCCGAGCATATGCTCACCATCCTGAACAACCCACGTTATCTGTCGCGCTTTCGTGACTTTCTATTAGAAGAACGGCCGCGCTCCATCTCGACCCTCACGTACTATCTCAATGCCGCCAAGGCCCTTAAGGCGCTTCAGTACGCCAATGCACTCGTCCGATTGTCTGTCGATGTGCCGCCTCCATCAGTCAAGACAGATGACAAAACGGTCGGCATCACAGCGAACCGGTTGTTAGAACAGCGTGTCAGGGATGGGTTATTGGCGCTCACGGCCGAAGAGCTCCCAGCATTCATCACCTCTAGATGCATCACCATTACAAGCAAAATCGTAGAGGAACGCGTTCGCGGAACACTTCCATTGAAGTTTCGGGGAACTTCGAATGCACTCGCAGAGGTATTTTGTTTGACCGATCCATCGCGACCTGACAATCCAATCATCTTCGCGTCGGAGGGTACGTTTGCGCAAATGGACGTCTGAAACCTAACTAACAAAAACAGAGTTCCATCGCACCACGCAATATGGTATGGATTATGTGCTCGGTCGGAACTGTCGGTTCTTGCAGGGTCCCAAGACGAATGCAAACAGTGTGCGCCGGATTCGCGAAGCGATCCATGCTGGCCGACATCATTCTGAACTGTTTCTCAACTAGTATGTGCTAAAATTCCTCTTTCTTTGGCAACAGGGCCAGTCTCTAACTTCAGCAGTCGTCGCGACGGCTCTCCATTCATGAATCTACTTCAATGCGCGCCTCTGTGTGACAGCCAAGGACGCGTCAAATACTTCATCGGCGCACAGATCGATGTATCGGGGCTCGCAATGGAGGGAGCTTCGATGGAGTCTTTCATGGAGCTCCAAACTAAATACCAAGATTCTGAAGACGAGATGGTAGTGGATCAGCCAGAACCAGACGAGAAAGATGAGTTCCGGGAGTTGACTGAACTGTTCAGTCCGCGCGAACTATGCGCTGTTCAAGAGCATGGTGGACATTTGTTCCAACCACTCAAACACCATGCGTCTCCGCGCCACCCACGATCATGGTTGGAAAGTGGTGCCTCCATTGAAAGTGAGACTGAAGCTATCCGTTTGCGCGATATAAAATCCCCGTTCTTCCGGATGTCACTGGCAGGAGTCTATGAAAATGTGAGGTTTACATTACTTTTTTTTGGAAGATTTGGTTGCATATTCTAACACGAAACAGTACCTTCTCGTCCGACCATACCCTTCTCTCCGGATCTTATTTACCTCGCCCTCTCTCCAGATCCCTGGAATGTTGCAGTCTCCATTCTTATCACGTATCAGCAGCTCCTCAACAGTGAAAGATGACCTCTTACAAGCCATGAAAGTTGGCCGCAGTGTGACTGCTCGAATCAAATGGGCAACACGATCTAACCCAGATGGGCGCCATCGTTGGGTCCATTGCACTCCCCTAATGGCCAGTAATGGTCAAGTGGGTGTTTGGATGGTCGTGGTTGTGGATGAAAGTGACGAGCAGGGACTTAATTGGCGCAGCTAGTCTGAAGGTCTAGGCCTTCTGTATGTATATAATTCTCTTCTTCTTGTCTTGTGAATAGATCCATAATCCCCACATATTTCACGTCTAACAGGATCTACATGACCCAAACCACGCCTCCCCGTTCCTGCATGTCTCAGCCGCACGGCAAGCAAAAGTACCATCTCGCCTGTCAGCTACAGGTTATCACACGAGCTAATGACAGGGTGACAGATCCAGACGCTTACCCGTGGACATCGACCTGCTCAATACCGTTTTACTGTATCAAACATACCGAGATCCTGTCACACGTAAGATGTTAGACGGAGAATCAGAATTTACTCCGTACTTGGCGCCACATTAGGGTGTGTTGCATAGAGACTCATGCATAGCTACTGCAAGGAGATAGAAGATAGATATATATCATCTTTCCGCTCTTTTGTCACTGCTTCGACAGCATCATCTGGACCCCTGGCACTCTCCCTGCTGTGCTCAAGAAATTGTGACCACGCTCTGCTATAGTTGACTTCACCTTTTGTATAAAGCATGCAGCGGATGTCTAGCTATCTTCCCCTGAGACATCGTGACGAACAAACCGAGGTACCTAATCAATGAGAACACCTCAGTCCAGAAGGTGGGAACTCCTGCTGTCAGTCTTGATTCATCGAGCTTCTACAACCGGCGGCTTTGGTGAGACTTTTACTAGCTGTTATCAAGGCCCGAACTTTATCAACTCCAAAGAACAGAGCATCAGCAGACCTCTGGTGATGTGCTCAGCCGTCCTAGAGCGAGGTGCTTTGGAATTTTTATATTGGGTATGCGCAATAGGTCAACAATTGGATATTCAGGGGGAAGCATCGGCTCCAGTCCACAGAGACAAAACAAACCGAAATTGCTTCTTTTGTATCATAGATTGTGCCGAAATCAAGCGGCAAGCATATGCTCAGACCGTGGAATGCCAATGAGGTCATATAGGAAATCGTATATTTCTGGTGTATGTAAACAGTCATATATGTGTAGTTCGTCAATCATTTCAGTCTAATCCCCAGCCGCGCACGCGGCGGAACACGAATGCCCGGTCATTACGAAGGCCGAACTCACCCCAGTCATCGGTCAACCTATTGTAACTCCAGAATCCCTTCCAGGTCAATTTCGTATTCTTCGATGGGTTAGGAGGAGCTGGTCCAGCCTGAACGGCCTTCGGGGCCACCGATGAACGCAGAGATAGATGCATCGTGTATATGTACTTGGGATCAACGCCCTCTGTTTCAATGATGAGATCCCTCTCGTCAGAAAGGAGCGATTTCTGGTCAAACGCTGAATCAGGCTTCCAGGCTTCGGCTGGAGGTTCAGGGTTATCAGACGTGTCGACAGGGGAGGCCAAGTGCCAGCGGCCGCGAAGGCCATGCTTCAATGTATGCATGGCAATGGGTGGCACGGAGTCAGTGGCCCCAGAAAGCGATTGACCCGCATCAGAGTGAGTTCGGTGGTGCTTTCGGTGCGCCGGGGTGCGCGCAGCCATCACATTCTCCTTACTGATGTGGGGGACCACGTCGACTGGCTCTGTTGAAGTGAGTAGTGAGATGACCGAGCCATCAGGATAGAATCGCAGATAACGGTAATAAGTCACGATGTGAATGGGACTGTTCCATGTAAGGTTCGAGTAGGCGGATGCCGCACCAGCCCGCGTATAATTTACCGTGCTAATATAGATACCAGTGAAACGGATCCGAGGAAGAGTTTGAAAGACTTGACTCCATGAAGATAGTGGCCGAGGTATTTCGGCGGGCTTATCCGTGGGGAATGGCGTGTATCGTGGACCGAGTGTAAAGATTGGCTCTCCATGCAGGTCGCACGCAAAGTCATAATGCATTCCTTGGAACCCGAATTCCGGCGCTTGACAGATCCGTCTCCAGATATGCTGCTCATGAGCAAAATGGTATGCCATCCGCTTGCAGACCAGTGCCATCCGACCAAAGGCCGAGGGGTCTGCTATCGCCACATGTCGTAATATTTCCACTATCACTTCCGACGGCACGGTGGAGATTGGACAGGGGGGCGGGGGTGTATTCTCAACGGGCGGATCGAGTTGTGGGATTTGCAGGTGTGCAAACGACCCAATGAGTTCAGGTGTTGGGAGAATCGGTACCTCTGCAGGCTGTTGCGCCGGCGCCGCAGGAGTGGTGGGAGCCGGCAAGTTGGGTTTCTTCCAGACATGGGCATAGTGCTTGTTTCGATAGGACTTATCAACAGCGGAATCTAGCTTGATGGAAATGAGTATTGAGCCGTGTTTTTGATTCGGAGCAAAAACTCACCCTATATGCCTTGCGGTAATGTGAAAGACTGTCTCCTAAGTTGCCTTCGGCCTCCTTCTCAACCGCGCGTTCGAAGTGCTCCAGAGCCGACGTTGGTTCCGCTACCTCTCGACGATGAAAATCATCTGCAGTTGGTTCCACGCTCAGCTGTCCGACTTGTTGGGCCAGCTCATCAGGGTCGAAAGAAGCCAGTGGTGGACCCTCCTCCTCGATCTCTTTGCGGTGAGAGGCCTCATGACGCGTGGGTGGAAGCCAATTCGTAGGCGGGGCAGTAGGCGCCGGAGTCGCAGGAGGGGCAGCCTTGGGCTTTGATCGACGAGTAACCTCCTCGCGCCACTTTTGGCGGAACGACTGAAGCTCGGCGTTGTCCTCCATAGCGGGGGGTGTGGTCCGACCTCGGATATCAGATCAGATTGATAAGCCCACCTTAGAAAATGCGGGCCTGAGAAAAAGGACAGAAGACGAAAAAGCAATCAAACCACTATACCAGAATCAAGATCGCCATTGAAGCTGGTGAAAAACGCAGACCTTCGATTGTTGCAGAATCCAAGTTGCTTCCACATCCCCAAATCTCCTCTTATCTCCGCCCACCGCCACCCGCGAAACCCCGAAAAACTTCCTTTTCCGGTGACGCATCATCTTCTTTGCAAACACATCTCCTTTTGCATCTCCTTTTGTGACTGAATGCCGTTAGAATTTGCATCTTCATCGAGCCACGATCTGGGCAAAGAATTTGGCACAGAGTCACACGCCTCCCTCCGGGCGTCATGGGAGACACAGTTTGACAATTCTACAATGGCCACTACATCAAGGGCAGGGCCTCCTGCAACGCCTCAGACTCCTGCCCCAGCTGATAATATCACACCTGGGCAGCGGATGGTGTCTGCGACCGCAGGCAATGTCTTGACCGGACTACTAGGTGAGTCGGAAGAGCTACCGATTCTGGGAAACATAGCACTAACGGTTTCAGTAACTCCCCTGGATGTCGTCCGGGTCCGTTTACAGTCACAATCTCAGATCTCTAACACTTCGCCTTTCACCTCTCACACCACGCAAACCTTGAAAAACCTCCCTCCGAACCTCGGCATCACCTCGTGTTGTCGCGAAGTATTCTGGGTCGGTAACGATGCTCAGATGTGTATGCTAGGACCTCAGGCTTCGGCGGTCGGAGCCCACCCACACCCGACGATTGATTGTGCGGTCGAGGAATCGCAACGGCGAACATTCACGTCCACCCTCGATGGGCTACGGAAGATCGCGCGCAACGAAGGGACATTGACACTGTGGCGAGGGCTTAGTCCGACGCTGATGATGGGAATCCCGGCCAACGTCATATACTTTGCCGGTTATGACTGGCTGCGCGCCGATGATCGCAGTCCCATCAAGCAGCGGGTGGCGGAGGGATATGCGCCTTTAATAGCAGGGGCATTAGCTCGAGTCGCAGCTGCAGCTGCGACCAGTCCACTGGAGATGTTTCGGACACGTCTGCAAGCAACTCCAGGAACGGGCGCGGGCCACTTTAAGACCACTATGGAGGATCTATACCATATGACGCAGGCCCGGGGTTACAGTTCGCTCTGGCGAGGCTTCACTCTCACCATGTGGCGTGATGTGCCCTTCTCGGGTCTCTATTGGTGGGGATACGAGGAGGTCAAGAAGGCGATGATTGCAGCGCGCCAGCAAACCCATATTTCGAGCTCTGATACAGAGCCTCAAGAGTCGACTGTCCAGGCCTTCCTCGATAGTTTTATCTCAGGAGCCGTCTCTGGGTCTTTAGCGGCCCTCGTCACTACCCCGTTCGATGTTGGTAAAACGCGACAACAGGTGTTCCGACATATGGATGACCGCGTGCCTACTGGTGCCCCCCGCACGGCGCTGACTCCGAGCACCTTGGCGCCCGAGCAACTCTCCCTCCCTAAATTCCTTATGCATATCTTCCGCGAAGAAGGGACTGCCGGTCTGTTCCGTGGCTGGACCGCCCGATGTCTCAAAGTCGCCCCGGCATGCGCTATTATGATCTCCACCTATGAACTTGGAAAGCGCATGGCCAGAGAGGTGAACGAACGACGACACTCCGATGCATAATCCCCTTGTACAATTATAATGCATCTCTCCTCTTCTGTTATTGTTTTGTTATGTTTTGTGATTGTTTTGTGATTGTTTTGTTTTTTTGGGCGTTATGATACCGCATGAGCCAAGTCATAGAGTGTGCATTAGCTTTTTGGAATACTTCCGGAGTTTATATATACATTAATTGGAAAGCGTTGAACATATACCTAGGTATCCTTAGGTATATGTATGTATTGGGTGAGTTGAAGAGTGTTGGGGGATCATCACGGACCCCAATGAGGCTGATCGCACTAACAAAAAGATGGCTGGTTCACCTGTCAGACTCTTCCCCGCAATTTTTTTCTTCAAAACATGACAGAGCGACCACCGGTGACAGACCGGATGTCGTGGTTTGAACATGTCGCCGTTGAAAAAGATACGACTGTCGAGTAAGCCCAGTTGCCCGGCCATCCACGTCTCTCACTAATGTGGTCAGCATTGTTGCCGTCCCCCCGATCGGCGCTCGTCATAGAAGGACATGGACAGCACATGGTGCTAAATCGTCCTGGCTGGATACTGAACTCTTCAAGCATGTGTCACGGGCACGAGTTTTGATATACAACTATGGGGAGCTGCACGACGACGAGATTGATCAATTGGGTAACCGGTTATTGCATCAACTCCGTAGTGAGCGGAAACGCCATGTTTGTGTTCTTGTCTTAGGTTGTCGCTGAGCAGGCTAACGATCCCCACAGACAGCGCGGCGTCCGATCTTCTTCATCTGCCATAGCACTGGTGGGCTCGTTGTCAAGGCAGCTCTAGCCCTAGCATCACGGGAACCCGATCAGGCTATCTTGACCAGTTGCCATGGCATTGCCTTCTTCGCAACTCCACATCAGGGATCAAGTTATCTTTCAGCCAATGAGTATGCTCCCAGTATCCACCAGATACTACATCTGGAGAAAGAAACTCCATCAGCCCTCAGGAAGCAGTTTCGTCCCCGCCAAGAGTGGTTATGGCACCTGTCTAATCGGTTCAAGGCCCTTTCGGCGGATATGAAGGTCTGGTCGTTCCTCGAAACAGTGGATTCAACTATGTATGTGATGGATGCGCAAACGAAGAACATCATGGAGTTTCATGCTCCCATAACGTCCATTCGGTCGGGATTGTTAGGTATCGAGCATGAAAGGGAGATACCCGTGGCAGCAGATCATGCGGGTATAGCGGCGTTTCATGGCCAGCAGTCAACACGGGATAGCTTTTTGATTGAGCTGGGTGCAGCTGTGCAAGTTGCTGTTGAAATCTCGGGGCATGCAGACACGCCATTGAAAGTGGAAGAAAAAGTCATGGTTCAAATAAACGCCTTCTTTGAGGACACCGCGTTGGGTGTCAGCGATGAAAGTCCGCTCAAGCTGTGGTCGTCTAAAGTCTCCCTAAAAGATTTCCTCTCTCGGGGACCATCGGCATGCCTTCGGGAGAGACTGGGGCGAGGCCAACCTAGTGGCTGGGATGATTCTTCTATCAGCAGTTTTGATAGCCCGCGCTCATCTTATGCTGCTCCCGGTTCCGGACCACGGGATCATGGCAAAGAGCCCCAAGAGGAGAAGCCAAAGCCCTTGCGACCCAGCCTACCCTATAAGCAAAGCTTCGAGAGCACTGCGTCTGCATCTGGTCGAAACCCAAGAATTCACATCACCGGAGCAGACATAGAGGGCTCGAATGACCCTCCAAGCCCGCCCCCGCCATCAGAGCAGAAACGAAAGAATTCCATCACAAAGGCGCTCGGATTGATACCCGTGAAGCTCTCTCACCGTCGGGGCACTTCTGACAGCGGTTCTGAGGCGAGTAGCGAACAACCAGCCTCGTAAGAATATCCGAATCTTGGACTGAAACCCGGTGCTAAAGTGTAAACAGGAGCGCAGCCTCGGCAGCACAACCAGTGGAATCCTCTTTCCTGGCAATACCGAAGTCCACCCGGGATCGCATCAACCAGGGTGCTGATACACCGGACATACCTCGAGCAGTCCCCCGTTTTGACCGACCTGACGCCGGTACCGAGAAACTAATATGGATTCATGTACCCTATACACATACAGGTTGGGTATCGCAAGTTATCCGTCGAGCTTGTCGGGACACCCAAGAGCCTAACAATTTGTAAAATTCATTCATCTCGTGAGAAGCCTATCAGTCACTAATCCTTTTCTCTCCAGTGTTCGGAAATTCATCAACGATGAAAATTGGTATCTCCGCCTCAATCGAGCTCGGCACCTCGAGCCTCATGCACGTTACGTCAAGCCCGCATGTATTCACTCGAGGCAAACGGATATTTCCCAAGATTCTCCCGATATCTCAGAAGATCCTCAACTTGCTTTATATGTATGTCTCATGGTCTCCGTATAATTGCCGATGCTAACACGTACACATCAGGTCCCCTACGTTCGTATTCTCAATGAATCAATATCCCTCACTATACTGACCTACTCCAGCTCCACTGGGACACATACCGCAATCTAATCCAACGGCGTAGGGTAGTCGAGGAGCGGCTTCGCCAAGGCCGATCAAGACCCGTGCCAGATCGCATCTCAAAGGCAAGTCTCGAAGCCCAGCTCATCTGGACCTATCTTGGCAGCGAACCTCCAGTCCACTTCCGCCGCACGCTTGATCAATACGGGTATCCCAATTTGCGCTCCACTGTTGCTAGGGATGACGACCAAATGCTCTGGAAGCGTACTCGCAGACCTGCCCGCATAGATGAACAGCTCAGAGAGTATTTACAGCCTGATTCGGATGATCCCGAGAATCCTGATTCCGACGAGTTCATGAATGGCAATGTGTTGATGGTTGATCAACTGTGGATTTGGATCATTGATGAGAAGACCGTTATTACCTTCTTCCCTCTGCAGGAGGCGACCACTTCTGAAGGAAAGCTCTTCGAGCAGTCTAACTTGCACAACAGCATCTACAATGAGCTGAACGGAGACCTTTCTCGCCGCTTCGAGACTGCTGGTGATTTGGCTGCCCTTATAATGCTTCATGCTGTCACAGTTCTCTTGGACAAGACACTACATCATGATCTGCAGGTCTTGCGCATCTTTGAAGAGTCGATTAGCATCCTGGTATGGCTGACCACTTCAACTCTGCTCTTTGTCTCATTTGTACTAAGAAATCTAGACTGAATCTGTGACCAAATCATTCAAGCGCTTCCGCAACAGGGGCTTCAGCAATCGCCCATCGGATCGTGATCGTGCAACGAGCAGCAGGACACTAACAGCTGCCCAAAGAGATGATATAGAGCACACGGCTGCTCAACAAAATCGAGAAGATCTCTCGGTCCTGCTCGAGCTGCGCGACATAGAGGATGAGCTATCCACTATTTTAAAGCTACTTGACCAACAAGACACTGTCATGAAGAGTATGACCAAATACTTCGACGTTAAGGCTTACGGTCAATCCTTCCTCGACACAGCACAGGAGCGGATCGATGAATATCGATCTCAGATTAATGAAATGAAATCCGATAGCCATTTGGCTCAGAAGGCAGTGAGTGTCAGTTTCTTTTTCTGCAAACCGCATCGACTAAATGCGTTCAGGTCGAAACTCTTCTGGACCTCAAGCAGAAACAGGCAAATGTTGACGAAGCCAAAATGGCGAGATGGGAGGCCGAAGTCACCCAAACCCAGTCGCGAGCTGTCATGGTCTTTACCGTATTCAGTGTTGTGTACGTTCACATCCTCCCATGCATCACAGCAGAATGAGCCAACGGATCTGACAATTCTAGATTCCTTCCCTTATCCTTCTTCACCTCCCTATTCGGGATCAACGCTCGTGAATGGAGTGGTGAACCAACCAACCCCTCTATATTTACCATGTTTGGGATAGCCGGTAGGTTTCATCTCGACGAGAAAATCTATATCGAACACAATTCTGATCCCCTTCCAGTCCCCGCTTCGCTCTTGATCATTGTCATCACATTGGTGCTAGCCTTTAGCGAAGACTTGCGTGAAACCGTCTTCAGAGCGTATAAGATTGGCTTGGGCTTACTTAAAGACTTTGTGTTCCGGCCGATCCTGGCGCCTCTGCGCTCGAGCTCCGCAGGCAAAATACCGGCTAACGGTGTCCCTGAGAAGTCCAGGCTGCGAAGACGCTTCGATGAGTATCTTGGATATCGCCAGAATAATATGCAGCAAGATGAAGATATCTGGCAGCGGTGGCAAGATGATCAGGATTTCAAGGGTAAAGAGGGGGGAATGTGTGAGGGGGTTTAGAAAGGGTCAGTATGCAGGTGAAACGAAGGAGACGACGCTTACGATATGTGTGCTATATGCTTGCTTTTTGTGTTAGTTTACTTTTTGGTGGCTTTTTGATACCCCATGCATCTTGCAACTTGCATCTTGCAACTTGCATCTTGCGTTCTACATTTTGTTACTGCCCAGCTGCTTTTTAGGGCCTTGCATATTCAGTGCATAGTGCTTGAGCATACTGTTAGTACTGATCATGACCGCGGTATTATACCCAGGCCAACAATGGGTCTGGAGCAAGGAGGTTATTCATGACACGACTTAGATGAGATGAAATCCCAAGTGCCTACATCAATGTATATATATTTGTTTACGCCGAAGTAGGCAGCGGTGATCTTTAAACATATTCAAAATAAACGTGAACATAAAATCCAAAGGCCAGTATATATCCGTGTGCTGAAAGAAATTGATAGTCATAAGAGCAATAGAAGATGCAATGCATAAGAACCACAAAACGCCGATAGACATGGTTTACATTTATTTCATCTCGCATATCGGGTTAGCCGAGCATCAAAGACACAGCGGACCATGGGAGATTGCTAAGAGATTGTTCGACAGAGGGGGTATTTCAAAAAATAAAAAAAGTTTAGGGGCTCTGCGCTTCCATCGCATGCTTCGTGTCATAGACAGTCTTGAAAGATGAGAAGACAAGAATTCCCGATGGTTGGGACGAGAATTCGCACCGAGTAGGGAAGATGATGGGGCTTGTAGTTCATCGAGAGGAAGTCAGCTCGATTGGACAGCCGTGAAGGGCTTATACATGACGAAGGTCTGAAGAATGGAGAGCCAATGGGCAAGGCAAAAAGCGGGGGCCCAGAGGGCAATGAACTCCAATTTGCCACCCATTCCCCTTCTATACGGGAAAGCTTCAGCCTTCGATAGCAGGCAAGGATGTGAGGTTCATAGCGGAGCACTTCAAAATCGTTTGCATCATGCGGCTGGAATCCAATGGCTTAGACAGATAATCATCCATGCCGGCCTGTATGCACCTCTCGCGATCCCCGAGCATAGCATGTGCGGTGAGAGCAATAATCGGCGTACGAGGGAGGCCATTCAGCTTCTCGTATTGTCGAATGTTGCCCGTAGCCTCAAAACCCCCCATAATGGGCATCTGAACGTCCATCAGGATCACGTCATAGCGGTGGTGTTTGACCTCTTTTACGGCCTGCAGGCCATTTTCCACGACGGTGACATTATGATTGAATTTCTCAAGAATACGGACAGCAACCTTTTGGTTGACATCGTTATCCTCGGCCAGAAGAATGGCTAACGAGCGCGTGTAGCCCGAGGGGGTGCGCGTGGCACGATTGCCGAGGGCAGGAAGAATGCCGTTCCACAAATCAATGGGTCTGCACGGCACAGTGATATAGGAAGCTATACCAAGCTCGCCAGCAGCCCTGAGTGCAAGTGATACAGAGTGCGCTGTGATAACTAGGGGAATAGGCTGGAGATTTGCGCAGGCTCGAAGTTTTGCAGCGGCCTCCAGGTTTTCGATTAGAATTGCGTCGAATGAGCAGCCCCAGTCTTTTTGAAATTGACCGTGTTCTAGCTGCTCCTCTGTAACAATGACAGGCTCTAAACCGAGTTCCATTAGCACAGAGGCGATTGGGAAGCTGCGAGCGAGACCGTGATCGAAGAAAAGAACACGTCGGCCGCGATGGGGTACAAGTTGGTCGGCAAAGCTCAACGGAGGCTGAGCTACCTTCACTCGACATGTAAACGAGAATGTGCTACCCTCGCCGACGTTTGAAGTCACCCAAATGTCGCCGCCCATGAGCGAAACCAGTCTTTTTGAGATCGCAAGGCCTAGACCGGTGCCACCAAAACGACGAGTCATCGACCCATCAGCTTGCTGGAACTTGTCAAAGATCAATCCTAGTTTACTTTCATCAATACCGATTCCAGGGTCCTCGACTGAGAATTGGAACGCTGTTTCATCTGAAGCGCACTTATCATCCTCTGCGCGCTTGATCGTGACCTTGATCTCGCCGTGGTCGGTGAACTTGATGGCATTGCCGACCAGGTTCAACATGACTTGGCGAAGGCGATATGCATCTCCAATGAGATAGTCCGGCACGTCTCCGTCAACTGTGTAGACGAGTCCCAATGCCTTCTCGTTGGTCTCCACAGATAGAGCTTTCAGCACGCTAAAGACTGTTGCCCCAAGACTGAACGGCGTCTTTTCGATTATCATATGGTTAGCCTCGATTTTGGAAATGTCAAGAATGTCGTCAATGATAGTCAAAAGACTATTGGCAAGGTTGTGGACCATATTCAAGGTCTCTCTCACGGGTGCCTGCAGGTCATCAGTGTCGAGTGCGAGGCTGGAGAGTCCAATAATTCCATTCATAGGGGTTCTGATTTCATGGCTACATTAGAGTTAGTACAGCTAATGAAGAGAAAGCTAGTGCATGCCATCAGAGCGATTTACGTACCTCATATTAGCCAGGAATTCGGACTTGCTCCTGTTTGCTAGCTCCGCTGCTTCACGAGCAGCAGTATTGCGCTGGATGCTGTCCCGGAGGCTCGAAATCATCTTGTTGATCTTCTGTTTCAAATCATCCATCTCTCCAGAAGCAGACACAGTAATCAACTTGGTGAAATCACCGCTCATCGCTGCCTCGGTGATCTCTCCAAAGGCCCGAACCTGCGAAGTCAGGTTATCCGCCATTGTGTTGACATCCTCACTGATCGACCTCCAGATTCCATGAGATCCCTCGACATTCGCTTGGCCGCCGAGTTTACCCCGGACACCTACATCCCTTGCCACACCTTTAACTTCGCCTGCAAACTCCCCTAACCCATCCATCATGCTGTTGATTGTCTCTTTGAGGGTCAGAATTTCACCCTGCGCATGGACCTCGATTTTAGTGCTCAAATCGCCTCTCGCGATGGCCTGGGTCACATTAGAAATCTGACGAACTTGGAGAGTCAGGTTTTGGGCCATCGTATTGACGTTATCCGTCAAATCACGCCAGCGACCTTCGACGTTCTCGACTTGTGCTTGTCCACCGAGAGTTCCATCCGTTCCTACTTCGCGTGCGACTCGGCTGACCTCGAATGCGAACTGATTCAACCGATCGACCATCGCATTGATCGTAAGCTTCAAATCCAAAATCTCGCCTTTCACGTCCGCAGTCACTTTCTTTGTGAGATCACCACGTGCAACGGCGGTCGTCACATCGGCGATTTCGCGCACCTGCTGCGTCAAATTTGATGCCATGCGGTTGACGTTGTCGGTAAGGTTCTTCCAGGTGCCCTCGACACCGTGCACAACCGCCTGACCACCCAGCACGCCATCTGATCCAACTTCCCGTGCAACGCGGCTCACCTCAAAGGCAAATTCCCGGAGCTGGTCCACCATCGAGTTGATGATATTCTTCAACAGTAGGATCTCGCCCTTACAATCTGCCTGCACCTTGCGTTGCAGATCACCCTTGGCAACTGCGGTCGTGACCGCCGTGATATCGCGGACCTGGGTGGTCAGATTATTCGCCATCGCATTCACATTGACTGTCAATTCGTGCCAGATTCCCTGTATGCCCTCGATCTTCGCCTGACCACCCAACACTCCCTCCGTGCCCACCTCCCTGGCCACCTTTGAGACTTCTTGACTGAAGACCTGCAACTGATCCATCATGGTATTGATCGTCTGTTTGAAGGTCGCGATGTCAGGCGACATCTCGAGGGGGTGCATTCGGGCGCGCTGTGAAAGATCGCCATGGGCGACTTGGGTGATAATCTCGCCGATCTCCCGTAACTCTTTCTGAAAGGCCTCATTGATGTGGGTGTGTTTGCGTAGTTCTTTCCGGAGATTGGAGCATTCATGTTCGATTTCTGCGATCGAGGAATGCGACTCGCGGCGATAAATGAGCTCGTCGACGATCAGGGAGATGAATTCGCGGGGTACGGAAAGCTCCGGGCTTTGTTGATGTTGAAGAGCTGCCCGTGCTTGCATGAGATCTGCATCGCTCACTAGCGCTGGCCGAGCAGAGTCCACCATTGCCATTGTTGGCTACAATCAGGACGATTTGAGATTCGGTTCGGTTCGGTTTAGAAGACTTTTCGAGTCATACAGAGGACTCTAGAATGGAATCAGTGGTGCAAATATCATATTGGGTTATATCCCATACTATGAGGGGGAGAGTGACAGGCGATGGAGGTGCCAGCACGGTGTATTCCCCGCAAGCGCTCTATGCATTCCCGGTAGCCAAGGTCGTCGATAATCGCAGAATCGGTTCAGATCAAATCAAGTCCAAGTCAGGTGAAAGAACCGGAATGTCGGAGTGATCTGGTGACACAAGAGCAAAAAAGAGCAAAGAGGCAAAAAGAAAAGGACAAGGGAGAATCAGCGGAGGTGGAAGAGAGGAGGGAGGCGAAGACCAAAAGAAAGTACCGTTATTCTCGGTACCCACCTTGTTCCCGGGAAGTAGTCTCTAGGCCTTTTTCAGGTGACAAGTACTTCGGGGGTACATTGTCAGGACTGACGTATGGATTTTGATTTGTCGATAGACTGGATGTCACTTTTTCTCTGTGCCTCAGTCTAGACCCCATTGTGCGCCCAATGGCTTGCTGCGCAAGAACCTGCGCAAATAGCCGACCCGGGTGACCAATCACTGACAGGGCATAGTTTCCGCAAGGAATGTGTCCCTCATACATTGATAGTAGGCACTTGAGGCTGAATGCCGTTCGAGATCTACGTAACTCTATCAGGAGGGGCATTGTCGATCCCGCCGATCGAGAGAACCCCCAAATTGGAGACTGGAGGGAACAGCTAATCTGCATCAAATGGAACTTCATTGATGGAATACATGATATAGTACAGAACCTTTTGGGGTTAGAAGAGAGGAGAGAGGAGACGGAGATCAGGACGAGTCCAAAAGAATACAGGTAGTGGGGCCAGAAAAAAAAGAAAACACCAGACAAAGAAAAGACATTACACAAATTTCCGAGTATGAGAACAGGCTACGATGCAAAGAGGAGCGCTCGAGGTAATTCTTCAGGGAAGGGGGGGGCTGAGGGGGTTTAGAACATGCCACCACCCATACCGCCCATACCACCCATACCACCCATGCCGCCACCCATGCCGCCGGCAGCGGCAGGGCCCTTCTCCTCGGGAGCATCAACGATGGCAACCTCGGTGGTACCGAGGAGGGAAGCGACACCGCTGGCGTCAACCAGAGCGGTGCGGACAACCTTCAGGGGATCGACGATACCGGCGGAGATCATGTCGACGTACTGGCTGGAAGAGCTGTCGAAACCGCGGTTGAAGTCACCGGCGAACTCGTCGGTGAGCTTGCCAACAATGACGGAGCCCTCGAGGCCGGCGTTCTCAACGATGGTGCGGGCGGGGCGGCAGATGGCGCTCTTGATGATGCTGACACCGAGCTGCTGGTCGAAGTTGGAGGGCTTGACACCGCCAAGGCCGTTGGCGGAGGCCTTGAGAAGAGCGGTACCACCACCGGGGAGAATACCCTCCTCGACGGCAGCGCGGGTAGCGTTCAGGGCATCCACAACGCGGTCCTTCTTCTCACCGACCTCAACCTCGGAGGCACCGCCGACCTTGATGACGGCAACACCGCCGGAGAGCTTGGCGAGACGTTCCTGGAGCTTCTCCTTCTCGTACTCAGAGGTAGTGGGGTCAGCCATGACACCGCGGATCTGCTCGCAGCGCTGGGAGATGTTGTCCTTGCTGCCCTCGCCGTTGAGGATGATAGTGTCCTCCTTGGTGATGGTGATGGCACCGGTGGAGCCGAGCATCTCGGGGGTGAGCTTCTCAAGCTTGATGTCGAGCTCATCGGTGAAGACAGTACCGTTGGTGAGAACAGCAAGATCACCCAGGATGCTCTTGCGGTTGTCACCGAAGCCGGGGGCCTTGACGGCAGCGACCTGGAGCTGACCGCGGAGCTTGTTCAGAATGCAGACGGCGAGAGCCTCACCCTCGATGTCCTCGGCGATGATAACGAGAGGGCGGCGAAGGGTAGTGGAGGCCTCAAGGGCGGGGAGGATGTCCTGGACGGCGGAGATCTTCTTCTCGGAGAGCAGGATCAGGGGCTTCTCGAACTCGACCTTCTGGGACTTGGGGTCGGTGATGAAGTAGGGGGAGGTGTAGCCACGGTCGAAACGCATACCCTCGGTAACCTCGAGCTCATCCTCCAGGGTCTTGCCCTCCTTCACGGTGATCACACCTTCCTTGCCGACCTTCTCCATGGCGGTGGAGATAAGCTTACCGACGTGAGTGTCGCCGTTGGCGGAGATGGTGGCAACCTGGGCAATCTCCTCACCGGTGGTGATAGGGCGAGCATTCTGCTGGAGGTACTCCACGGCAGCCTCAACGGCAGCCTGGATACCACGGCGCAGATCCATGGGGTTGCAACCAGCAGCAACGTTCTTAACGGTCTCGGAGAAGATGGCGCGGGAAAGGACGGTCGCGGTAGTGGTACCATCACCAGCAACCTCGTTGGTCTTGGAGGCAACATCCTGGATGAGACGGGCACCTAGGTTCTCGAACTTATCCTGGAGCTGAATGGCCTTGGCAACACTCACACCATCTGAGAAATGGTTAGTTTCCTTGGATCAATGGGTAAGTTGGGTGCTTCTTGTGCGCTTAATCCTTACCCTTGGTGATCTTGGGAGAGCCGTAGGGGGAGTCAATGAGAACATTGCGACCCTTGGGGCCGAGTGTGGAAGTGACAGCGCGGGCAAGAGTGTCAACACCCTTGAGCAGGCTGGCGCGGGCCTCAACGCCGAACTTGAGCTCCTGGTCGGGGGTTAGCAAGGGATCAATTGGATCTCTCGGAATCGACGGAACACATAGACGATTGTGAAAATCGATATTTCCATACGTAATCACTGAGTCAACGCACCTTGTGAGCGAAACGCTGCTGCTGAAGGTTCAGAGTCGAGCGAGAGAAAGGGGCACGCTTGGAGGCGGCCGAAAGGACGGAGGTCCGGGTAGAGAGAGCGCGCTGCATGGCTAGAAACAAATTAAAAGAGAATTAAAAGAAGAGAGAAATACAAAGACAACCCAGGAGAAAATGCGGGTTTGGAGAGTAAATAGAAAGAGATGGAGAAAGCTGGGGGAGAGATGAAGCCAAACTCTCGAAAATTTTCTAGGCGCTTCCTTCATCCCCAGAGCTTGGCGGCAGAAACAGCTAGAATCGTCACGTGAGTCGGAACAACGGACGTAAATCGGCAAGCTCCTGACGAAAGAGATTTGGGAGGTTTGAATCGGAGCATATTCAATGGATTTGTGGGAATTGTAGTTACAGTAACTATATATTTGGTGTCATCATACAAAGCAAGCAATGTGGTCAATTCGGATCCTGTCCTCAATGCAGTCGATCCTCTCATGGTCTGTATACCTCGGGAAGTCGCTCCGACTTTCGGCAATCGATACATCGAATCGGCGCACTACAGATGATTTCATGTAGTAAACAACCTTAGAAACATACATGTACTTGAGTAGTGTAGGAACGAGTCAGAATGCAACTATTGGGCCGAAACCAGGGGCTCAAGCCAGACATTGACTGAGTGTGGAGAAAATTGGATGGTGATAGGCACTTTGTTCAATCATTACACGTCTAATCAGCTGGGTAACACATGGGCATTTGATTTTTTGACATAAACAAGTAACAAGGCACTTTGGCGGAGTGGTTAACGCGATGCCCTGCTATGCATGTTTAATGTAAGCCCAGGCATTTCCTTCGGGAGCGTGAGTTCGAATCTCATAGGTGTCGGTTGTTTCCCCTGGACATATCCAGATCTTTTTGCTTTTTTTTATTCTCCAGGCTCTCCGGTATATAGATACTATCAAAGTTGACCTGACATGTACTCATGCACTGGCTACAAGGCGCATTGGCCGTACACCCCTGCGAGGGGCACCTGATTGGGCGACGATGGCTGACTATCTATCGCACGGCAGTCTGGTATATAGTTATGGAAGTGCTACCTGAGCCATAATTGGGGATCTAAGGTCTGATTATGGGATAAGAGATTAGCGAGGACCTACTTCTACGAGAATCCATATAGACGGATCATGACAGAGAGGGCTATATGCCTATCGCAGCGGAAGGGCAAATAGCTTAACAAGAAGATAATTACGGCGGTATGAGTACAGGACCCCCGCCTGGTCCGGTTCCGTGGCGGCCCAACGTGCCTTGGTACAGCGACCAGACAGGACGCTGAGCTGATTCTATGCACAGTCGAGGAGGGATAACGGGGACTGAACTGGCAGACAGAGATCCCAACGGGCGTTCTGATTAACGACGGTATCCTAGCTCCAGGGCTAAGCGACCGAATGACCTAATGGGCGATAGTACGATGGAGGAGCGGCTAGCATAGGTTCGATTCCGTTTATTTTTCGTAAGACCTTTTTAATGTACGGAGTATAATCTTAAGAGTTACTATGGACGCTACAATATGGCATCCGACACGACACGCTAAACCCTTTATTCCAACTGGCCCCTATAGAAAACCACTTCCGTGCGATGGACCTGGGTATAAGTAGGGGTCCAGCGTGTCGTGTCGGTTGCCATTATGTACTACGGGTGCCTACGGGGAGTAGTAATCCTCATTATCTTTAGACATTATAGATCTTGACCTATATGGTATCAGCTATAATTTACTACACAGGTTTCTAGAAATTTCTCCTATATCTAATTTGCAGAGCTTGCCTACCTAGGTACGTTTTTTTGCGACTCTACCATACATTATGTTTTCCAAGACCTTGCCCTACCCAGGTACCTAGGTAGGTACATAGCTTGTACATCTATACATGCATACATACATACATACACTCTCTTGTCAATTCGGAGGGAAGAACTGCAACCTGCATAGTGTAGTGGCCCGTAAGCTAATTTCGATCTGATGTGTGTATTATCCTTGGAAGCTACGCAACAATTCTAACGTATAGTATTGTATAAATGACAGTAATTTTGATCGCGATCTGAGGCGTAGGCTAATGCAGGACTTGCGTTTCCCTCCGAATTGACAAGAGAATGTACGTACATGTATCTACTGTTGTCTAGGTACGTAGGTAGATAGATAATCTCGGACGGTTCAAGGAGATACCTGATAAAAAGTGTAAAAAAAGCGACCGACACCTATGAGATTCGAACTCACGCTCCCGAAGGAAATGCCTGGGCTCACATTAATATGCATAGCAGGGCATCGCGTTAACCACTCCGCCAAAGTGCCTTATTCGTATATTGAAAGCGACTTTTTGTGAGCTCATAAGTTTAGACTGCTTCGCTTAGCGAGTCATAGCCCCATTGAGGTCAGAGTATGCGACGAAAAGACCTGACTGAGAGCGTGTCACAATTTGGTTGGTAGCCCCAAGAAGAATACATTTTTCGCCTTTGATTGTTGAACATCGAGCTTGGACAAATATCGCTGTTCGTGTGACTAAACGTCAAAGATTTACCGCCAATTCTATCTTGTACCCGGGCGAGCTTTCGACCCTAGGGCCCAATGCCAATTTTTCCGAGAGTTGACATAATATCACGATTTACTCGAGGCTCGTGGCTGTATAGTAGGCTATCTGTGGGTGAGTATTGTCTGCTTTGGTTTCTTAGGTGAGAATGTGTATAATGGAGTGATGATTGGGTCGCACCACTTACTTTCCACCAAAAAGAAAGTGTAGCGCTGTGCTCACTTGAGGGTTCTCCAAGGCTTGGGAGATTATGCTTGATTTAGACCCTCCCGAAACTTCCTTGCCTCGGCGCTTGAAGGAGGGCATTATATCCCAATCAGATGTAGTTATCACTAATCTTCCAATGTATTCTTGAATGTTTCTAGGGGATGCTTCTGTGTGCTCTTGATTGAAGAGACTACTTAAGCTGCGCCCTTTTTTTTCCAACGTTTACTAGAACATGCCCTGTTTATAAAATGAGAAGCCAGCGGGACGAACAGCCACTCCTTTCATATGCCACCATACACCCTATTGCGTTCTCTGGTAGCTTGGTCTCGGGGGGCGTACACGCCTTGCTACGGACAATTAGGAGCATGTGCCAATCTTATATGAGCCGAAAAAAGCCACACGGTTAAGAGGCCTAAGTTCTGTCATTTTGGTCGCTCTATCTATAGCGTTTACCGAGGCAGAAATTAATGTCAGAAACAATATTGCATCTATGTTGGACCTAAGATATTGAGACAAAAGACAGGAAAATGCCAACGGGGTGGGGAAGGAGAAAATGAGACCCGATACCCTTAAGAGTTCTACCACAAGTCCCTGTCTACTACTGGGAGGTTTCCATCAAGCCCAATATTGTATTCCGCACGGTCTCAGGTCCAGCGGCTAGGCAGGTGTCATCACAGAGTCAACAAGCGATCTGCCTTTTGAACGGCAGTAGTCATAGTAATAGTGGTCATAGTAGTCATAGTATTAGGAGTCGTAATAGAATACTAGGACCTGATATAGGTCCGGCCAGGGGAGTAAAGGCACCTTTTCTTATCATTATATTCTTGACTCTTTCAAGCACTAGTCTTCAGTAAATACATGGCTTTCTCGGGAAAATCGCGTCCGCAGGTGGTATAGACCTCTTGCTTGAGTGTATTCCCTATGAATGCCAACCTTAATTTCTTATCTGGGAATGCTCCGGGAGCTCCTAGATGTTCCGAAAGCCCGCACTGATGGGATAGAAAAAGACAATTGGGGTGCCGTTGTGACAATTGAATCAACAAACGATTCTATATCCATGTATATTAGGACGAAGGGGGCCTCTGGACGATAGCTGGAATACAGAATGACACTCTGTTGGATTCATGTTGGGAAGAAGCGATGGGGTCTGCATGGTTGTGGGCCCAGGAAGAAAAAATAAAGATTTTCGGGATAAGAACGAGGCATATATATCATATGTCAAGAACGTGACTTCTTACAGTGCTTAGAAGTAGTGCATGAGCGACCTAAAAAGACTTGGATGCTCGAGTCCGACTACTTATCTATCCATGCCGAAAATGTATTCATTCATCCACCGGATTTACCACAGCCTATATACAACCAGAGATCTGCATGGCAGGGAAGTTACTATGTATATTAAGGGAATCGTTGATCACAGGCTGACCCAGGCGGGATCCATGGATACAACATTCCCGTACGGAGGAGATGATAACAGTACATAAAAATAGGATGTTTTCCCAATGCGTCATGTTGGACTCAGCACCAACAGAGAGCGAACACTCCGGGCTAGAGATCATATCGTCAAAGTCTGTGATTAAATACCATCCAGATGATTGATGTTCAGTTATAATCATAGCTTGCTACACAGGCTAAGTAAGCATCCAAGATATCACTTAACCCGGGCAATGAGTTGATACGGAGTGAGATCCTCCACGAAGAATATGAATAAGCACATAGGAAAAAAAATCAGCATCAAAAAGAAGAAATAAGCCTCTATAGATAGAGTCAGTCAGTCCTGTTGCCTATTTTCCTCTCGACGACTCTTCGGTCGGTACATAAATTCTTGAACAGAGGCGAGAGGATTTCACTGACGACAATAATCAAAAGCTCCTCAGGTGCGAAGTTAGCATGGTAACAGAAAGTGCGGGCAAGAATAAGATTGCTATAGAGTCTGTTGGGCTCTGGACAATAACAAAAAAAAAACAAAAAAAAAGACTCGAGCGACACCTGTGAGATTCGAACTCACGCTCCCGAAGGAAATGCCTGGGCTTACATTATACATGCATAGCAGGGCATCGCGTTAACCACTCCGCCAAAGTGCCTTGGTGGCAAAAAATCCTGGTAGTTACATATATCACTCTATTAGTTGATGGAGTTCAATGCTTTCTTCACCCGACTTTTTACGCTCTTCGTTAACGTTGCAAACCTGTTGAGTCCCGGGACTACGGCTCAATCTCGCTACCCTGACTCTGATAAGTAGTTATCATGTAGATCTCAAGCAAAACATGCCGTCGGCATTTCTCGGTTACCATTGGAAGAAAAGTGCATGTATTGTAGGTACCTACTACCTACATAATGTAGCTACATATATGTAGGTAGCTACTACTATCTAGTTCTTTTTATTCAGTCTTGTTTTTCGTCTATGTTATGTATTCATGAAGTGGCATGTCGTTTGCCATTTTCGCTACCCGCCTTGGTCGGCCGGTATGTTACAACGGGATGCTGTGTGGCATGAACCACATGATTCAACAACGTTTCGTTGGAGCTATCTTATCCCCTTCCTTTTATATAGGTATCCATGGATATATCCTAGATGAATCAGCTAGTATTTACGACCAAAGGTCGAGGAACAAAAAAACGACACCTGTGAGATTCGAACTCACGCTCCCGAAGGAAATGCCTAAGCTTACATTAACATGCATAGCAGGGCATCGCGTTAACCACTCCGCCAAAGTGCCTTAAGCTTGAAGAGAAGGGTCCGAAGAATCTACATAACATCTGTTCTATTTAATTTAAATTCCATTGATAGATTCAAGTATTTTCATTGATCTTGATGAAATACTTACATGTAGGTACCTAGTGGCATCGATTATAAGGAGGCTCGATTTTGACTAGTACCTATACATGCATTCATTCATGTAGGTATACATACACTTGGGTACTAATTGAGTGTATCCTAGACTCAGCCATCCATATAATAAATGACATACAAGGAAACTATATGTATTTGATTCTCGCCACAACGTGTGGACAGGATATTTGCCTTCTCATTTCTGCAGTATTTTTCATGTATATCTATCATTCTGCTCATATCCTTCTTTTCTCGACGAATTCCTGTTCATTCCAAGTACTGGGATGATATCTCCGTAGTTACATGATGCCCGTCTCACTAAACACCTCCGTAAGTCAAAGTAAATCGAGAAAGACTACCGTGGATCGAATCTGATTCTCATATTACCTGCAAAGCCTACTGTATCCTCCTCATAGGTGAACTGATGTCTTATGGAACTAGACTCGGAAAAAGACCTAGTAACTGCTCATATCATATTCACTGTCTAAGCCCCCCACAGGGAGCCAACGAGCAACCATGAACTGCCGACCCCCGGTTATGCAAGGCAAACTTCAGATAAAGCATGACTCCATGCCATGCAAAAACATTATCTGCAGTGTGTCTGCTATTGACCAGGTTCGAGGCTCACCCCTCTCCCCCAGTCAACCGCGAAGGCCAAAAAAGAAAAGAATAAAACGCCAAACCCCATTGCTAATTGCAAGGAAGATGAGTATGTTCAACCAGCAGTGATCAAAGCATCACTGCAACCTGGTCCAGCATGAAGTTAAAATTCCTTGGTGTCTTCTCCCTCATATCCGAAGTAGCGAGCGCTCTCCACTTCCGCCATATTCGCAAAGTCAGAAGGCCGAACAAATAAATCATTGCTTTTGCTTTCTGGAGTGAAATGATGGCTGAACTGATTGCTGGCATAGCTGGCCGGGATGTTTTCACTGCCGTCCTGGTTCTGGAACTCTCCACGCACGTCAAAGCCCGGGAACGATGCAAAATCCAAGCCGCTAGCCCCAAGGTCTTCACCAGTGACTTCATCATACTTTGCATCATAAGCTGGATCGTTGACAAGAGTATCAGAACGCTTTGTGAAGTCAAATGGGCTCGGGCCCGTGGATGGGTACTGAATGGGGAAACGGCTGTTGCTGGTGCCCGGATAGATGTTGGGGCTGAAGGGAGAGAAAGCTGCTGGCTGGGCAGGATACATGTAAGGATAGTAAGCGGGGGGGTTGGGTGCTAGGCTGGTGTGAGCGTACGGCATGTTCATTGGGATTATCTGATCGTGGGAAATGGGAGCGCCAATATGGCGATCAACATCTGCCAATCGTTCAGCCGTCATCTTGAGTTTCACAATCTTAGATTTCTTTGAATCTTGAGATGTCGCTTGACTAATTTCGGTCGAGCCTTCAGTTGACTCCTTGATGTCCCCCGAATTCTCATCTTCTGCCTGACGACCTTTGAAATCCTGCAACCATGGGGCACCAACACACACGAGCTTTGGAGAGTTATCACTCTCAGTATCCTCATGCTTTACTCGGTGACTTGGAGCAACGGAAGCCTTGTTCTTCTTCGTGTTCTGCGCATACTTATTTTTGAGAGTGTAAACATCGTCAGAAGAATATTCAGAAGAGGTCTCGCGGCGACGGCGCTTTGCGCTTTGGGTCTGAGACTTTGAAGCCTCCTTTCGAGTAGGCAGCGGTTCCTTGTTGCTGACTTCCTTTTTGTAGGAGCCATTTCCTGCACGTTTCAGCGGGGGCGGGTTTGGTTTGTCTTGCTCCTCCCTCTTGATTCGCAATTTAGACAAGTGTTGCACCACCGCACCCTCCGTGAACTTTGGGCCCATGGTTTCCGCCACCTCTTTCCAGGGAATCTTCACGCCTTGCTTGTTGCAGACATACTGGATGGCCAGCAAAAGTCGGATATCGGTGTCCACTATTACAATGAAACGTTAGTGGGGTTCAACGATTTGTCCTTGTCTAGAAGGAGGTGAAGCTAAGGTCTGTCCGCCCATGCATGTTCCCGACAGAGACAACCATCGAAAGCCTGCACAAACGCAGAGACAAACCTGACATGGCGCTGATATCAGGGGGAAAAACTTACCGTCCCATCGAACCAATTGACGCTGACGTCGGCTAGAAGGCCGCTTAACCTGAGCCTCCGCCTGCCTGCGAGCCTCTTCAGCCTCAGCGACTTGCTTGCGCAAATTTTCCAGCTCAGCCTGGTCGGCATCAGTATCACGCTTCCGACTACCCGGCGGCTTCTTTTTCTTGGTCGGCATGGTTTCTGCCCTGTCACTCATGGCATTGTTAGCATACATACTCGTACCAAACAACGTCACTTTGGGGCTTGTGGAAGGGGTGTGGTCCAGGTGATACACTAATGGAAGCAGTATGATGAAATGCTCGCTGCAACTTTTGCAGCTATGCAACCATGCAACAAAGCTTGGAGGCCAAGGTGCACATGCAGCATAACCATGATGGCAACAGCGAACCATGATCGGACAAGCGAACAGAACAATGACAAATCTCAAATTGGCTCTTGGAAATGCACTTGGCTAGCGCCTGAGACCATACAAAAGCGAAGCAAGACATGCTCAGACAAGTATGAAAAACCACAACGCCAATGGTGAACTTAGGTGCTTAGGATATGGCCCATGGAAGACACTTGAGGTGACAATGCACACCAGGACCTTCATCCACATTGCCAAAGTGTCTGGTAGTACCAAGCAAGATAAGAAGCACCATGCTCGACCTGTTCCACAATTGCCGAAGCAATTTTGGATCAATGACTCGCACAACATGTTGAACAAGTATCCTGTGGGACGCGGTATGGTCCATTGGTACCAGATCCAGAATTCTAGCCTATGATACGGCTTCCCAGTGTGTTGGGGCATCCGTCCCATGAACCAACCAGTCACTGATGGGG
Organism: Penicillium crystallinum; assembly: GCA_027569675.1. NCBI lineage: Eukaryota > Fungi > Ascomycota > Eurotiomycetes > Eurotiales > Aspergillaceae > Penicillium > Penicillium crystallinum. The sequence goes on from JAPDKR010000067.1 coordinate 66,509, forward strand.
CGGTTGAGTGCGACAGCAACTGAGAGCCTATATCGATGCTGTGTGATGTGCAAATTTGGGATCCCAGCTGGTGCAGAGAACCATAAGAAGCCGATTATGATGCACAGATGCATGCCTTATATAAGCTTGGTGGGAAATGTGCGGGGAGGACAGTGATGGACCGACACCAGATCGAAGCTTCTTCACTCACCTCGTGGATAAAGACCTATGAGACCGGAGTGCTTCGAGCACCAAGGAATGGAAGCGATGCCACGAAGTCGAAGACCGTGGACAACAAGATGTGAATAAAGGGGGGGTGGGATTGAGGAAGAAGTGAGAGGAGTGGTGGGTGGGAGAAGTTGTGGTCGATAGCAAACCGCCTCGAGTTAAATACCGCCTGGAAGGACAACTGCAGATCTGCCTTGGGGCCACTTGTTTGCTCTCAAGGTCAATCAAATGCATTGAGTACACCTTGTTGGCCTCTACCTAGATGCCTTTCATCCGCAAGATCGAGGAAAGCAATGTATTCCATACTGCTGTGCAGCTCTGTTGCTTGATCTACCCCATCTATATACTCATATTGTCCTGTGGCTGGTCAATTATAAGAACACTGCTTTGGCACGCCGAGACTACTTCGAAGTCATTAGCATTGGGAACCGTCACATGTTTTGATCTGATACGGCGACAAGACGCTCAATCATGGCAATAAGACGCCCAAATACGACACGGCGACAATACGGCGAGGAGATGCTCAATAGCCAGTGAGGACCCGTGGACAGCGGCACTACTGCGGCTAATCTCGTTTCTCATGCATTCAGCGAAGGTTCTATACTTTATGTCTCAATTTTGATTCGGCACCTAGATACATTTTTCAATGATTTGAACAAGTGATCTACCTGTACCACATGTGCGAAATTTGATACTATAACGAGTGATCGAAAGCCTAACAGGCTAATGTAAATTGTGTTTCCTTCCCGCCGAATGATTGCACAGTTTTGCTACAATTTGAAGTCAGCATGCGAACGTTTTGGATTCCTATACTCTTTCGACCGATCTATATAAATTTGTGGATACAGTTGCAAAACCGGCGTCAAACAAGGCAAACATCACTTCGGACTAAATCTTGGATTTCCACCATACAAGATCATTGGACTTACAAGGATGAGTCTGATTAGTACTGTGATGTTCAATGAGGAAAGAGAGGTGTTGTCCAAGTAAACATCAAATATGCCCGCGCTAACTGCACCCCATCCAACCTTGGCTGGTTCCTTGGAACCTTTGGAGGCTCCCAGGCGGATATTCGGAAGGCTGTATGCCCGAGATTACTATCTTATCTCGGATCAACGATATTCCATATCACGTGCTTTGTGACTGAAACATTGAGATTGACAGAACCCTCACCGCTCCTGCATTTCACCGCCTGCCCAAGAAAGAGGCCTCTCTCACGTGAGCCTCTCATCCCGATCCTCCGAAGTCGAATGCTTCCAAACTCACCCGAACCGTTTTTACCCCTTCAATCAAATCATACCTCCCCCACTCTCTTCAAAATGACTGCCGCCTGGAAAGCTGCCGGTTTGACGTACGATACCACGAATTCCACTCTCTTTCAAGGCTAACCCCGACCCAGCTACAACCGCTACCTGGCCATCGCCGCCCGCACCGTGCGCCGTTCCTTGAAGGAAGGCCCCCGTCTTGCCTCTGAGCGCCGCGGCCTGATGGATCTCCGTTTCGCCAAGTGGGAGGTTAGTGAATATATGAAAGTCTCCGCCCCGGAATTTTGACTGATTGTGTGGTGTACAACGGACAGAACGGCAAGCAGGGTGAAGTTAAGTCTCTCGCCCAGGCCAACAACGAGGCTCTCGCCAAGGCTGAGAAATAAGCTACCTTCACCCAGAACCAAAGAGAATTGAGCTTGGAGATATGCAGGGGCCAAGTGTGTCGGACCTGAGTGACTTCTAGGTCCGTGGAGGCATTGAAATGTATATGTGTAGCAATACCGGCCTGTCTACTCCGTAGTTGGACAGAGCTTAGAAATCACACTCGTGTTTGTTTTCACCTGGTATTCAATCAGTAAATTAAATCTACCGTAAGAATTGTATGCTGCCCGAGCGTCGGCCGATTAGACGTTGCACGTCATCTCCAAGACCCGAATGCCTGGCCGAATCGCTTTTTCCTCCGCTCACATCCCCGCCTCCCCCTCGAATCCGATTCCTCTAGACACATTCTACGATACAATACCACCCCAGACCTCTGGTAACAAAGCGACATTTCAGAAACCTGGAGTGCTTTGTGATGCTCCCGAACAATGAAGTTCGCGTTCCCCGTGCGCGGGTGGTTACGCAGTCTGCTGTGCGCGACATTACCACTGAATTTACAAAAGCTGCCTCGAGTAAGCCCATTGCCCAAAAATATCTGACCAAGTGGCTAATCGCTCGGGATTCTAGAATTAAGAACTGGCCAGCTCGTAAAAGATGAGACATTCACTTTGTTCGAAGCCGTGGGCGCATTGGAGGTGCGTCAGCTTTCCCGCCAGATGTGAAACGAGCAACCCGAATGGCAGCTGACGACGATCGAAACGGCACAGATTATGGACTCAAAGATGGACAGTGGCTATATTGCCCCAGGCGAGAACCTCGCGCAGGCGTTAGAAGATGACTACGATGTGCGGCGGCCACTGGCACCGGAGGAAGTTATTGGCTTGATGGATCAGTTGCTGTGCCATGAGGTTGGTGATCTATGTGTCCATGCATATACAGGATGATTGCTGATTTCTCCAGGTGGCATGGCATAAAGGACATCCTCTGTCGCAGACTTTATTCACGTCAGTCTACCTCGATAAATTATTGTGGCCAGTGCCGAGGAACATAGATGACGCTCGGTTTGACCGTGTACCCAGTGATTCGCCCTTGGTAAACCTTGTGCTTCGGGCTTATTGCCTTGCACTAGTCAAGGCTTGTGATATTGTACACGGTCGAGTATCCACTGAATATTATTATGAGGTCAGTAGGCCAGCTCACAAAGCCTGACTATTGCTAATACCTTCGCTGATTAGGAAGAAGATTTTGTCAGCCAATTGTACAACCGCAATCTTCTTTCTGCGTTCAATATGTCCCATTTTCACCGTCTGCTGGATCAGGCGGTCTCTTGGCTTGCTGAGCAGGGCGAGATTGACCAGCAGCTCAAAGATGCTATTGTTTGCAGATTAGTGTTTCGACGCGAGCTTCTGTCCGCATTACATCAGGACCTCGAAGTCCTGGAAACTAGATCTACCGACAATTTCGCCTCATGTATATCTCAGCTTGAATCGTTGACTGAGACAGTCTCGCTGGGGAAGCCGGTACCCGAAGCTTTTAGCTTGAAAATCCAACGGAAGCTGGCTAGCACAGTGCCGCCTCGTCCTATGGTCCATGTTAATTCTGATGTTGCGATAGCATATCTAAAACGTCTGTGCCAAGATGCAATAGACATGCAGCAGATGCTTGATTACACCGGCCCAAGTAATTTCAAGGTATGTGGGCTGGTACCTGAATTTGTTCTGACTTGGATCCTGATTGTGATTTGCATACTAGACTGCTGTATGGACTTTGCTTTCTCGAAAACCGCAACCATCGATATATATTCGTTGTCTACTTCAAGCATTGATTGTTAGCAATATGACGATCTTGAGTGCCGTGCCAGTCAAAGAGTTCCTATACGATGAACTTGCAGAACTTGTGTTACCTGCCAATATTTTGCTGGAGGCCAACATCGATGAAGTAGAAATGCCGTCTGATCCTCGGTTTCAGATTGCCCAGAGGATGGATGGGTTCATGAAGCGATTCGCCCAGGTAGGTGGTTTCATAAAACCTGTCAGCTCATATCCACTAATGTGATGTAGCCATTTGTTGATACCGTGCGAACGGCCTGTCTCAATCGCTGTCGCATTCGCCGGACACTCTGCCATACCCTAGTTGATTGGGATAATCTACAGATTGAGGCATGTCTTGCCGCGTTTCTCATCTAAACAAATTTCTGTGCTGACTCCATGCAGGCCGAGGAAATCGATCTTGAGCTTCGCACGCTGAGTGCAGAACCGCCGCTACAATTCCAAGGCGGCGAACCTACCTGGTCTTTCCCGCTCAGCAGCTGGGCCTATCATCAGAAGCTCATTCAGTTCCGACAGATTCTGCAGATGGGCTTCGAGCTTTCGATCTATTCCCCCGAAGAGCTCCCGGGCATGTATTGGTATTTGTCTCATATTTGCTCAACGCATCTTGCTCACATTGACCGCATCCGCACATTCACCGTGGCTGCGCGAAAACGCGACTTAATGTCGACTGGTGACCGCACCGGAAGCTCCTCTCAAAAAGCCTCTGCATTCCACCGCTCCTTCCACACTCTGGAGAGGCTGACCACGCATATCATCGCGGTTGATGCTTTTGCGATTGCACTACATGCTTTGTATGTGGTATTGGCTCGGCATAACGTGCTCCCATCTGCCTCTTCTCCCCAGGCATATTCTACCAACCGCCTTCGCTACGAGATTCGCATGAAACCGTTCATTCCTATCACGTTGCCAGAATTGGTTCCGTATGAGGAATATCAGCGTGAGGCAGCTCTCGAGGGTGATTCCGATATCACCATTCTGGAGCGTGCCTCCAAAGCCATCACTGAAGCACGTAAGGCCTGGGAAGCGACTCTTGCCAATGGAGCATTCATTGATGATCTGGCTACACCATCTAAACCTCCCCCTTCAGCTATTGAAGAGGATTGGAAGCGCGACGTGAAGGACACCATGCGTGCCTGTATAGGAACCAGTCTTGCCATCGAGGCAACCAAAAAGGCACTCTCTGTCGCCTCCGCAGAAAATCGGCCTCTCAACCTGGAGGTGGTTGTTCCTGAGATTGGATCCAAATCTCGCTGGCATGACTGGTGGGTAGTACCCCAGGTGTCCGAAAAGAAGTCCCAGTCTTAAACGATATGCTCTTTTTTTTGGCCATATCTCGTTTCCTTCCGCAGTCAACTATGTAGAGTAATATCATTTCTCTTTAGTGAAGAGAGTTACTATGCGCATCCAGTGCAGTAACCCCTCTTCCAGTTCCTACTCCGAGGCGTCTCACCACCGTATATGCTGTGTTTGAGAGTTTTACAGCTCATTTCCTTACAGTAGTTCCAGTCAAATCAATCTCATCAATCTCATCAATCTCATTAATCTCATCAGGTATAGGGGTAGTTGGGTTACGTCTTTCTGTGGAGACGGCCCATCAGTCTTGGCTTGCCAATTGCATGAATACAACGTAGTTCGAAGAAAATGTCAGGTATACTATGGAGTACATCTCCCTAGATATATAAATCCACGTGTGTCATAATAAACCGCAGTAATCTCGCAGCAAAGGGGAAGGCGAAGTATAAAAGATACATATAGAAAGGAACAATAGAAGGGCCTCCAGGGCTAGCGACACGGGAACACGCGCTGGTTATGAAATCATCCCCAACGGACATCTTCCATCTGGACACCATCTGGACACCATCTAGACCTCCTTGGACCACTTACCTTCTGATCACAGACACTGATCTCAAGCTTTCTGAGGGCTTTCGATTTGATTCTGACTCGTCACGTCTCTCTATTCGCTTGGCTTTTTCTTAGGGAACTTGCAGGACAATCCGGGGCAACTCACGGACCTCTGATGATAGGCACCGTTCAACTTCCTTTGGTCCCAGCAATCGATTCAAGGCCTTTTGTCCCGATCCGCGATTGGCGTCATTCCGACTGGTCAGCACCAGTGAGAGCTGTCCATTTTCAACACGATCGACGACTTCCTACTCCGTATGCCGCTCCCTCTTATTGTCCGGTCGCCGCTGGCAACCTTTCCCATCGTTTCTTTGCTGTCGATCGTGGGGCTCTGAAAAAACCAAAAAAGCAAAAGTGAAATTCCTACATGATGCCAACTTACCCTATCCGTCGCCGGCCGCGCGAGTGCAAAACTTGTCTACCATGCCGAGCGAGCAAAGTCCGCTGCGATCGCAACGTTCCCTGCAGCAATTGCACCAAGCGAAACTTCACCTGTGCCTACGGTCGTCCGCCCTCTGCGAAAGTCCCCTTACCCGCTACAGTCGTCACTGCCTCCTCCACACCATTACAGCCTACGTTTGTCTCCCCTACAATCCCACCGTATGCCCACTCAGCTCCCACTCGCGATAGCTCATATTCCACCGATCACCCCTCGATCACCAGCACCGATCCGGATCTACCGGACGTCATCGATATCTCGCAGTCGGAGTGGGATGAAATCAACACCAAGATGGTCGCAATGGAACAGATCATTGGCAGTCTGCACTCACTCTTCCAGACACATTCGGCTCGTAAGCGACCCGAACCTGAACCTGAACCAATCGAACGGAAAGTTTCCATCCGGTCGGAGGGGGTTTACGGGTCGAATGTGTTGAAAACAGGTGCGGTGCATCTCGGATCGCGGTCGGCTTTGGTTGATATCTTGGATAAATCGAAAAGCTCGGAGGATACAGCGCAGGCGCTACCTCAGGAAGATCTTCTTGCTGAACTTGCATTGGGGAATGAGTCGGTGGCATATCCCTTTGTGGATTTGTGGTCCTCCGATCCATTCACATTTAATATCGCCGGGGTGTGTGCAGTTCTTCCAGAAGATGATCAATGTTTGCAGTAAGTCAGACAATTTGTGGTGTGTTGGGACCCATGCTGATTCGGAACATCAGATTCCTGGCGTTTTACCAAAATATAGGATCAGTTTTATACCCAGTGCTTTCTGATATCCCAGAGTTAGAACGACGAACAAAACGACTTCTTGATAATCGACGACGAGCAGGGGGTGTCTATAAAGACGATGCCAACGGGTTAGTGAAACCGTTTGGGATGGATTTGCCTTTTCTGAGTCTGCTGTTTGCGGTCCTCGCATCGGGATGCCAACTCTCTGACATCCCCGAACGAGATCGAGAGTTGACTTCATGGGTATACGGTGCGTCACATTGGAAGATTGCTCGGGGTGAGACTGACCTGTTCCCAGTCTCTTGTGCATATCAATGTCTTCGGATGTTGAATTATGTAGCGCAACCCACTGTAGAAGTAATTCAGATTCTTCTCATCATTAGCAATGTTCTTTCATACAATATGAATGCCGGTGCATCATACACTTTGCTGGGTGCGTGTTAGATCTTTCCAAGGAGATGGTCCAGCTAACCGACTGCAGGCATGACCGAGCGAATGTGTTTGGTTCTTGGGCTCCATGTCGAGTCCACAGGGTTCTCACTTGCAGAGCAGGAAGTGCGCAGACGTGTCTGGTAGGTATCCAGTGTGACCTTTTTTTTTTTTTTTTTTTTCAAGCTGACATTTCCTAGGTGGACAATGGCTTTCCAGAACAGCCACTTCTCGCTCGCATATGACCGCCCATCCATCACCATGGTTAGCCAGCCTGAAATTCCCTTTGACCCTAAATCCATGCCGGGCCATCGATCGTATTTTGAGACTCTATGTCGCATTGTATCCTTGGCCTTGGAAGTGCTGCGGTCGCGCATGTATCCTGGATCGTCCCAGCTGCGGATCCATGAGATCCGGGAGTATAAACAGCAGATTCAGCGCATGCTTGCCGAGGCCACCCCCCATCTTCGGTATCGCGATAATTGCCGGTCCCTGGCTGAACACATCGAGCGCACCGAATTGCGTCTGCATTCTTCATATCTGCTCTCTGTCTTGTGCCGTGTCTCCCTTGATCCACATGCCCACTTGGATGAACAGCGTCGCGTGATGATTCGCGAAGACTGCATCGGCAGCTTGATCAACACCATCGACGCGTTCGTCGAGCTGCACGAAATCAATTCCCATTGTTCCCGGTCGTGGATCAGTTTGCAGCGAACCATTGCATCGGCCTTCTTGCTCGTTGCAAATGATGATAGCCCCCAGACCTGGGAGCTGATCGATCGGTTGGAGATGGTCCTGGCGGACCATGTCTATGCGGACGGTAATCTGAGTGACAACAACCGCACCGACTCGGCCAAGCATCTGGCTTCGTCACTCCGGGCTCTGCGTGAGATCCGCGAGTCCTTCAGCGCTCGCAAAGGTCCTGCGCCCGTGCACACCTCGAGACCAGTCTTCTCTCCTCTCATCTTGCCTTCTCCTCCCTCTCTTGCACCCAGCCCCAGTGTGCCAGCAGTGACGGCCAATGCAGCTTTGCCGGTGGAAGGTCTGAGCATGCGGAATATTTTGGGTCGGGTATCGGACGTGATGTTATTTCCCAGCATGAGTGGAAACAATCCTGTCACCTAACTGCGCCCCTGTCTTCGTTTCGATTCGTTTGTTTTTTTTTTTTTTTGGGGAGGGGGGGGGGTCCCCTGCATAGGCGTTCTGGGGGCAATCATTAGCCGGGAATATACAGGACATTTCCCCGGCATCGTTCTATATACATATCCCCTTTTACCTCACGAATGTGATACATTTCACAATCAGGATAGATGAGTTGTCGAGAATAGCAATAGTGGAAGGGGGCAAAATTCCTCGACACATCTCCTGGGCTGGGAGGTTCAAATCGTTCGGCCGACCGAATGCTGTACAGACAACATACTGGGAGTACGGAGTAGAGAAGAATGACCCACGTTTCGGATCCGAACGATCCGTTTCGGCTTCTGAGATGCTGATGAAGGGTAGTTGACGGAGAATTTAACCATTTGACTCTTGAACTATTAAACTATTGAACTATTGAACTCGAAAAGGGGTGGAGCCATATGGTTCGGCCGACCGAGATTTCCCCGGCCCCTGGGTGTCTCACATTCTTATAACATACGAGATTGTCTGATCGACCGTGCTTCACGATCCACAGGGTTTCACTGCCACGAGGCGATATTGTGGAGTAGAGGACAACATCCGATGTTCTACATTCATCCCTGGTCCCTATTTCTTATGGACCTACCCAGGTACATCAAAGCAAATCGCGTCTCGAGGCCTCGTATGACACCCCCTTGTCTGTATATCTCTGTGTCTCGGGTGTTGTACATGCCCCCTCCCGGCTTGCTGACGGTTCATTGAGATAGTCATTGGTTCTTGATAGGGTCTCCATGGATCTAGGTCCCCTGAGTGTCCTATAGTGGTGGGTCATGTTTATATTCTGCCCAGGAACGGAGCTACCGGCCGGGATCAGCCACGATATATATCTCTCTCGGAGCCGGACCTTCTGGAGAGAACTGATATCTTTTTTCCAAATAATTAGAAACTGTGGATTTAACGCATTGTGTGGTTCATCGATTTGGGAGCTTAGAAAGGATTTTAGATTAGATTACTTAGTACACTATAAGCCTCCAAGCACTTTACGGAGGAAGATGGATTTTGTATAAAGCATTCAATGGAAAGTGATTCACTCAAACAAATGCCTACATACAAGATCCGCATGGTTTAGTGTTGATGTCGCCCTTGAACGATCAAATAGGCATTCCATAATCCGCACTGGGATGTGACTATAGATCCGTCTGAATCCAGCTGCTATAGAATAATATGTAGACTACGCATTGGAACCCACAGACAGGATCTCCAGACACGCAAGAGAATAAACATGGTAATTCTTGCTACAGCGCAATGATCCATGGCATCATCCGACATATAGCCTCGGTCATCTTTCCATCGCGCTGATAGGGATGTTATGTTCATGGACCACATTGTCATCAAGAATAGAGGCTTCATAGGCTACTCTGATTATCCAGAAGTGAAATGGCAAACCATATCGGTAGCTCTCTGGTTTTCTATATGCATGGATAAAGAGAGAGATCCAGTATCAATCGCAATTGCATTTCGAGTGGCAGAAAAATGACTGCTTCTCTGCCCAACATTCATGCCCAACAGCCCACCGCGTGCTCCATAATCCATACTCAGCATGAACTACTCCGTACAGAGTACCCAGTTGCTTGTTGGAAGAGCGTGAATAAGAGAAGAAAGTCGAATGCAAGCAGCCAAAAAGCCTGGATGTTCACACGCATGGCAATCAATACATGATCCGATGTACCGGGATTGTTCTTTCGACCTGAGAAAAAAATCGTAGTGGCCGGGTGGTGGCTGAAAAATGACCCGTTGGACTGTCTTTGGCTACCCTGCATCAGACTGGACTGCATGTTATGTGATCATCTTGGAAGCACGACATCATCGTGGTGCACGAATAAAGATGCAATGGCCGAGGTACACCCGTTGGAGAGGCAAGTGAGACTGCGATTTGATCAACGGTGATTACTTAGAGTCCGAGGCTCTGCACATCTACACCTCACCCAGAGAATGATGCATCATTTTTAATATCGACAATAGGCCATGGCGCAAGTGCACCAATCCGCGACGGATGTATATACACTTGTACACAGCTACCGTTGTCTCACAGCACGGAACCGAGTAGATTTATCTTGTGATTGCCTTAGACATTGGATCTACGTTGAATAACCATCAATCCGAGACGTTTTCAATCTATTAGGTGAATCGCTACTCCGTAAGCAAGTAATGCTTCAATGTCATCATCACCGGAGCCCCTCTCCTATGTTATAGATCCCCCTAGGGGAATAGACCCTGGACCGATTCCGACACTGCCCCTTTCAGAGTAGCGTGCGCCTTTTAAAATTGGGCCAGCATCCTAGTCCCTCGGCTCGCAGACCCTTAGGACCATGGAGACTGTTGGTGATGAGGTCATTTGACAGGGAGATCTCTATCCCAGGGGCCATTCGCTCCGGCTGCGGGAGTCCGGAGTATCTGGGGCAGCTCCGCTTCGAGAGAAATAGCCCTGGAGGATAGGCACGGAACATGTCGTACTCCGTATGCCGACCGGTTTCCCCCGTACGGGTCGCATTCGAAGAATATGGGGTTCCCCGCGTGTCAAAGGCTCTGGGGACAGGGATAAGCTACCCGACGCAAGATTGCGGCTCCATGAGCGCATTCTCACCGGAGATTTACCTACAGAGATTTGGCAGGTTGCAACTCTGTCATAGACCCAGCCTTGAGTTGAGGGTGCCGATCGACTGACAAAGCTCGGGGTTCTTCCCTGTGTGGGAGTCTTGACCCTGAGTTGGGCTCAGAGTCAAAGACAAAGAGTGGAAGGATCGGCTAGGAAGAAACATGACCAATCACGATGAGGCTATAGTTGGTAGATACAGTTATTTGGTGATCAATCCGGAGTACATCGTACTGGGATTGCAAGACGAGTGAAGCTGTGGAAGGGGTGGAGATATAGTGACTTCAGAAGTATATCGTGCTCGACCACATCAGTCGTATGTCCATGAAATCTAGTGCTCCCAGGTCAAATCAGAACACATTGAACAACAGAACTCACAGAGACAAAAAGGCCCCAACCGTCCATGCACGATGAACACTTAACTTTCCAAGTCGAGGTTAAGACAGTTGACGATCCCAACTGCTTTGGTTAGGCCCCGAGGTCACTAAGGGCAATAGTTGCCGATTGCCTCCCCCCAATTTTGCTTGTTTTCCGTCTTCAGCTGTTGAATACGTTGGATACGTGGGATAGACGGCAATCAAGGTCATCACCTAGACACGGAGTACAGAGTCGATCTGAACAGGTACCCCTGACAATCGCTTCCGTTTCCCCAACATCACCTCTACAGGACATTCAAGATGTCATATGTTTTTAAGGTCGGGTTTGGCATGGAAATTCGATTAAACTTGTACAAGGGACATGCCAGATGTAGATGTGGAGAGACTAATCCGTCATATTAGAACTCTTGATGGGTTTGTCATCCTGAGACATTCCCCCGTCTCAATGGCCAGGTGGAGAGCGTGCAAGTCCCTTCCCCTTCGAGGTCCAGCCCGAACCCCCTCATTTTGGAGAACTTTGCCTTGTTCTTGTCTCTGTGCTCCTTCAGCCACGCCATCATTGGCTTACATGACTCCATCCGTGGCTCTTGATTTTGTGGGGAAACGCCAACCCCCGCTTCTTCGTCTTGGCCTTTTCCCCCGGAAATCCCGCATCACGGCCAATCTACAACGTACACTGGGAATGATGCTTAATTTCAATTCAAAGCTGACACATGTGCCTGGCCGTACCTCGGGAGCGGAGATCATTTACCTTTTGTGCCCTGCAGCTAGAATTGCCGATCCCTCCTTAGTCCCCCAGGCACGGGCGAGGAGTCACCTAGACTCGGTGTGGAGTTGTGATCAGAGCTGCCCATCACATGGGAGCTTATCGGTATTCTGCCTCGGTGTCGATCCCTATTTCCTCGGTGTGGAGGGAGCGATGTATGATGGACACCAAACAAAAAAGAGAGTGGTTATGACGATTGCGGTTAGTGAGGTAGGGACCGTGTCTGGCGCACGAAGATCGACATCAAATCGTAAATAAAGAGCAGGCTCGCTCCGGGGTAAAGTCCTTGGATCTCCTGAAGGCTCTTCCTGCTCCGCAACAAACCTTTGTACGACAGGTTTGGGGAATTGAAGCCAATTCGACTGGCCGGACAAGAGATATCAATTCACCGGAGACACGAGAGACGAGACACGCCAGATTGGCCTATTTGACAACATGCGTCTCTTGCCGACTCTCACAACCGCGCTCCTGTTCACGATCAATGTGACGGGAGCAAGCCCAGCAGCTGCTTCGGCGGGGACTGTTTCAACGCCTCTTGCAAACGTGGTGGAGGAGGCTGCCGCTACCACGACCGCCCAGCAAGAGAACAATGCCAACCAGGCAAATGCTGCCAATACCCCGGCGGCCGAGTCCACAGCCGCTGCAAACACCGTGAATGCGGCGAAGGTTGCCGCGAACAATGAAGATGATACAGCCTCTGAGCAGGCCGACCCGACCACAACCAAGGCAAATAATCCCGTGGAATCCGTGGTCGGTAACATCAAGACTGGCATTAAGACTGCTTTGAATGGAGGAAATGCGGAGACGGCCGACGCAGCTTCTGGAACTGCTGATCCCGCTACTGAGTCGGCTGATAACTCGGAGCCGACGGAGACATCCTCGAGCTCTGCAGACACCTCGAGCACAAAGTCAACCTCATCGAGCAGTTCCGATGATGACGAGAACTCAGTGAAGGGTGTTCTGACTGATTTGAAAGATACCATCGGTAAACTGTTTGGCGCTGGTGATTCCGGTGGCTTGCCAGAACTTTTGCGCGGTGTAGAAGGTCTGCTGGACCCTGGATTCTTGGGCCAGGTTACCGACACCTTTGAGTATCTCTCCACTGGGTTGGCGCCTCCGGTCGACAAAAACATTCGGAGTGTGGTGAATAATGCCGCCGACCTCCTGAACGAGAAGAACACCAAGGCACTTTCAAGTCTCTTGGAAACCGCCGGCAACGTGCTCACGCCTGAGTTCCTGCACAAGGTTGAGAACCTCGTCGACAACGGCAATAACCTTCTCACCAGCAAATTTGTCAAGGATACCAACAACCTCATCAGCAAGGCCAGCCCTCTTATCGACGATGCCAGCAGTCTTCTTACCGAAAAGAACATCAAGGCGATCGAGTCGCTCGTCACCAACGGCAACTCGCTGCTCACTCCCAAGTTTGTCAAGGAAACCAACAACCTCATCAGCAAGGCCAGCCCTCTCATCGACGACGCCAGCGGCCTGCTCACCGACAACAACGTCAAGGCGATCGAGTCTCTCTTGTCCAATGCCAACAAGCTACTCACGCCCAGTTTCGTCGACACAACCAGCAAGCTCATCAAGCAGGCCGGTCCTCTTCTCAGCAAGGCCAGTGGTCTTCTCACCGAGGGCAATGTCAAGAAGCTGGAGAGCCTCCTTGGCAATGCTGCCGAGTTGTTGACCAGCGACTTCGTCAAGCAGACCTCCGATTTGATCGACGGAGCCGGCGATCTCTTGACCCCGGAAACCGTCAGCGCATTGAAGGGCCTGCTCAAGGAGGCTACTCCTTTGCTGAAGCAGCTCACTCCTTTGCTCCCCGACATCAAGGGCCTTCTCAAGCCGGCTACCATCAAGGCGATCGAGAACTTGTTGAGCAACGGCAACAAGCTGCTCACGGATTCTTTCGTCAAGGACACCAAGTCTTTGATCACCGAAGCCGTCGGTCTCCTCACCCCCGACCTGGTCAAGGCTCTGAAGTCGCTGCTCAGCGATCTCACCCCTCTGATCCCCGAGCTGAAGTCGCTGCTGACCAAGGAGTCTATCAACTCGATCGAGGATCTCCTGAAGAATGCCGGAAACCTGCTCACACCCGGCTTCGTCAACGAGACCAAGAGCTTGGTCGGTGCGGCCGACGACCTCCTCACTCCGGAACTGTCCAAGGGCTTGAAGTCCATCTTGAACGAGGTCCTTCCTCTGCTCCCCGAGATCAAGTCCCTCCTGACCAAGAGCACCATCTCTGCCATCAGCTCTCTGTTGAGCAACGCCAACAGCCTCTTGACCCCCAAGTTTGTCAACGAGACCATTGGCTTGATCGACAGCGCCGACGATCTCCTCTCGCCAACCATCGTCCACGGTCTGAAGGATCTTCTCGGCGACGTGGTGCCGCTGGTCCCCGATCTCCGCAAGTCGTTGTTGAACTCGACCATCATCACCGATCTCGGATACATCGTGACCAACGCTACCACCTTGCTCACGCCCCACTTCGTCAGCGAGACCTCCGGTCTTATCGACAACGCCGATGGCCTCTTGACCCCCAAGTTGGTCAGCTCGCTCAAGGACCTGCTTGGACCTTTGCCCGACTTGGTTCCTGAGGTCAAGAAGTTGCTCAAGCCGGCTACTATCAAGGATGTCAGCGCACTCTTGGATAATGCGGGTGATCTCCTCACTCCCAAGTTTGTTAATGAGACTACCCTTCTGATCGATGATGTTACAAGCTTCTTGCCTTTGATCCAGGAGTTGCTTAAGGCGCTGTGAGATGTTTATATTTTATGATTTTCTTATATCGATTGCAACGAACGCAATTATGATGTTTAATGTTCTCTAATGATAATCTATGTTATCTCTTATGGTTTTCTATTGTAGTCGAAGGCCCTCATGTCTAAGGGAAAGGATAGATATTATTTACTCTATTAGAGGAAGTATATTAGCCTTTTGATTTTGAAAAGCTTCCTTTCACTCCCAAAAAAGAGGTCTCTAAGTGGGAAGTGAGTTTTATACTTGATCTACTGGGGTGAATTTCTGGTTCTCTCTTGGTCGGTATACAAGCTAGCTGGTCAAAAGATATTATGGGGGCCGATGTATTTTCCAAGCTATGGATAATCTCTCGCTTCTCTAGTCTGGCAGAGTTCTGTGCTGAACTTCACGTTATTGCAAATTTTTCTTCCCAAGGTCTAGCCATGGTGAGTTCTCGGTTTTGAACATGCCCTCATCGCTAATCATGAGTTTTTGACTGTACTAGGGAGAATATGAATAGCCAGAAGAATAAAGGTTAGGATGTAGGTCCAGGGTGTGGCCACCACACCATCGCCCATAAGGGAACACCTGGCCCACCAGGCTGAAGACTCGCATCGGCAGCAACCTTGCCCTTTCCGAGCACAATCTTTTCAATTTCTTCAAATCCCACGGAGAGGTAGAGACTGCGTGAGCCCGGGGTGGTTGCCTCCAGCCAGATTGGGAGATTTGCTGCTTGGGCGATCTTCTGATGATCTCGCATGATCGCTTTAGCGAGACCTACATCGGTGTTACCAGTTATACAGCAGCGAACACTTATCAGTGTGGTGCATTTACCTTTTCCGCGGTGTTCGTGCTCGGTTCCGAGACTGAAGACGTAGTAGTATTGGCTCTGTCCGCGGAGGCCCTTTCTTTTCGCATTGTCGGTCATGCCAGAGAATTCGAACCATAAACGCTAAGCATTTTCCAGATGAGCAAGGTGCTTTAGCTTCGAGAATGACACTTTTATTTTACCTTGAAGCCGGGGAATCCTATTCTCCATAACACGCCCAAGAAACCGGCCCCTAACAGAGTCCAGATATTGTCAAGGTATCGCCCTGGAGGGATGATGACTGATGCCGCTTTCCAACCATCTGCCTCGGTAATGATGGCCTCATTCAACAAGGCTGACTTGATAATCGTGGACCAGTACGTTGGCAGATAGGCCGCCCTTTTCTTCGGCGACAGATCTAGTAGCATATATCCAATCACGGGATCTGTGTCAAAAACGCGACCATTTAAGGCGGCGACCGGGCCCAAGTACTCTGTTCGTCTTGTCAATAGAGTTCCCACTTGATGTGATCCTCAAACCGGACACACTCACTGTCACTGCCATGTGTCAGAGGGACTGATGGTGCAGCCATGGTGATGTTATACTAGGTCACTAAGGTATATTCGGTACATCTGAGCGATCGTGAAATGTGCCTAGCCCTTCCCAACGAGGATGCGAGGGAGCCATCGTAGCAAGTGTCAACAAGAACGAGAAAGGTGCGTTTTATAGTGTCGATCTCAACGTCATACATCCTTACATAATCCGGTCACCGGCCCGCCCTAGGAACCTCGAAAGCCTATCTTCAGTCAACCTGCAACTACAATTGTTCGTCTCGGCTGAATGATGCACGCAGATAGTCATCTCAAATCGAGAATGATAGATAGTTCTCACGGCACTACGGATGTGGAGCACAGTCTGGCAGCTGTGGATGTCCGGGCCGCAGCTGTCAGAGTTCCACTTTGTGGGCGCACGTTTGACTTCAAGTCTGGGTGCTCTACACTCTGACTAGACACTCATTCAATGATCAGACAAATGGTCGTCAAACGGATTGACCCATTGAACAGAGGCAATCGAGTTACCATGATAAAGCTCTAGTGTGGTGTTCCTGACAACATTCTCCATTCTGGAACCTGCTGCTGCACCAGCTCTTTGGTATGCAGCTATCGGTGCCTCGTGTCTTCACTCTGCGAATGACAGCCATGCCATAACCTCCAGAAACAAGAGAAGCCACAATAAAGCTTAAGTGGCTAACTGTCACTATGAGAACCAGCATAGCGGCCACTCTACTCCTCAGTAAATTGACCACGCAAACAAGATGCAGGGTGGCCACACAGAATGGACGAGTCCAAAAATGAGTGGACCCTTTAATACCACAGCTCACTCTGCATGCTGAAGTTTTTTTCTCTCCCACCTTCCTCCAAATTCCCTACAAAGTTGCAGTCTCGTCTGGCCGCGCTCACTCTTGGGGACTTGCGTCCGGTCGCCATCATTGGGAAATTCCATTTAAAAGTCTTCCCAGGCAGAACATCGAAAGAAGAACCTCAATCATGTTAAGTAGCCCTTGTGTGGTGAGCGCATCAGAAACCCACGTTATTCGATCAGAGATGATGGCAAATCAGGCGGCTGCAGGACCGAGGAGAGGGTCCGGGGTCCTGGAGCCCAGAGAAAACGATGATGTGCCCCCAGAGCCGCAGGTTTCGGGTGACAAGCTCACAGCCAACGAGGACAAGGCGATAATTGAATACGTTTGGCGATGGCGGGATCATGGATTTCAGCTGAAAAAGCAAGACATGGTGTCCCAAATCGCTAGCGCTTATCTCAAGTCCCGCGGCAACCCCGACAACGGTACCAGTCGTCATCGTGGAATATTTGGTCGCAATCACGACTTCCATGAGAGGTTCAAAAAAGACCGTCAATTAGAAAAGAACCAATTTTCGAACAGGACTCCTGAGCAGGAAGATGCTCGACTCTGCG
Organism: Penicillium crystallinum; assembly: GCA_027569675.1. Lineage (NCBI taxonomy): Eukaryota > Fungi > Ascomycota > Eurotiomycetes > Eurotiales > Aspergillaceae > Penicillium > Penicillium crystallinum. The sequence goes on from JAPDKR010000067.1 coordinate 84,074, forward strand.
ATTTCGTTGAATTGTTCGAAAAGATTCGCAAGAAAAAGCATCTCCAGGATGAGCGTATCTTTGTTCTCTCAGATACCGGATATGCCACCACGGTTCAAAAAGACAAAAGACCTTTGAACATTCGCCGCCGTGGGTCGCCGGAAAACCGCGAATTGGCTTCTGTGATCTACTGCTATCCCATCCGCGGCAAGCCCCTTTCGCCCTATATCCTCTTCAAGTCGTCTGATGTCCGGGGGCCGAGGACGTTGTATGACCGAGTCAAGATATCGTTTAATACTAGCGGTTGGGCCGAAACAACGCATGCGCTAGATTGGTTGAACCGTGTTTTCGAGAAGGAGACATGTCCATCGGCACAGCGCAATCGTTCTCGACAGGGTCAAAATCCACAACGTCTATTATTGATCGATGAATCATTCCCCGTAACGCCGGAATTTTTTGTGACCTGCTGGGAGAGAAAGGTCATCTGCCTTTGCATTCCCAAAAAGGGCAGTGAATATCTGAATCCCTTTGATAACGGGATCATCGAGGCCCTCGACAAGCTTTATGCAGAGCATATGAAAAAGCAGCTACGAACCACAACCCCATTCACCATCACCCCATCACAATTCGCGACCTTCGTTGATCGTGAACTCGGTTATCCCGATCGAGAGCGTGAGTCCTTGGAGGCGTGGAGTCATGCCTGTTTGCTTCCGCCTTGTGGCGGGCAACTGCTGAATCGTCGCAAGGGCGACCGGATCCGTTCTCAGACCGTTGAGCCCAATACTCCATCCCGTGCTCAGGGTCGCCATACATATTCCGATGATTCCAATGACACGAGCAGCACTACCGTCACCAATGCCGAGGAAGCCATATCTACTGGAGCTGCCGTCATTGCTTCGGTGCAGTCGCCATCACAGCAATTACTGTCAAGCCCACAGCCAGCGGAGGTACCCGATGAGGAGGTCACACAAGAATCAGAGAATTCTGATAGCTCGGAAGGTGTTGAAGAGTCAGATAGCACCGAGCAGAACGTGGAGCCGGATGAATCAGAGCAATCTAGCAGCGAGGGACACAATACCATGAGACAGGTAGTCACCCCACGCCGAACCCCCAAACAGCCCAAAACCCCGGGTTCATCTCGATCGCGAAGTTCTCACTCGGTGCCGGGTTCGGTGGTCTCAATTAAAACATTTCGAGAATTCTTTGACCAGTACGAAGCAGCACCACCGGAGGAGAAGAAATGGCGCCGGCAGGAGATGATGATAGCGTACACTCGATGTCACTGGCAGCTTCATAACAACGTGGTTGAAGTGCCGTCAGCTAAAAGACTAAAGATTCGTTGAGTAAAGCGTGTTATTGTTGGATCTCGAGAGAATTAGACGATGTTCTACTCATTCGCTTTTCATTGTGTTCTGTCTCTTTCTGCCCCTCTGCCTCTAGATCTCTTATTCTCTTATTCCCAAATCATGTACATAAAATAATCGTCCGTTTCATCTGTCCCTGAACCGGAATCTGCAAAGCCGGAACCGCACTTCTTCAATATCATTTCTTCAAGTATCTTCCATTCTCAAGCATCTTTCTGCACGTAGCATAGGATTGATCAGTGATTTCTCTTCAAATCAAATCCTCCAATCTCAAACTACCCATCAACAAGCCACACAATGGCAACCGTCCTCCTCATCCTCGATGTCCAAAACGGAGTCATCGACCGCCTCGAAAATACAGAGGTCTATCTTGAACGTCTCGCATCAACTGTCGCATCTGCCCGCAAGGCAAATATCAAGATTATCCACGTTGTCACTGCCTTCCGTCCCAGTTACCCTGAAAACAACCCAAACAACTCATCCGTCCCATCTGTCGTCGATCGCGGAGAATACCTCGAAGGCCAGCCATCGACCCACGTCCACCCTGCCATCGCGCCTGTCTCCGGGGAGATCGTGCTCACCAAGCGGCGCGTCTCGGCTTTCTTTGCGACAGAACTAGACATGCTTTTACGCTGCGCTAATGCCGACTCGATCGTCATCGCCGGATTGATCACCAGTGGAGCGGTGCTGTCTACCGTACGCCAGGCGATGGATATGGACTACCGTATCATCGTCTTGGATGATTGCTGCATGGATCGTGATGAGGAATTGCACCGTGTGTTGATGGAGAAGGTCTTTGCGCGGAAGACGGCTGTTCTCACGGCGGATGAGTGGACTGAGACCCTTTCTTTCGAGGAGTGCTAGAGATCGTCTTTGAGGAGCTTGTTTTTACTGGGTTTATTTTGCTATCGAGATGGAGATCGGTGGAGCGGGTGGCTTGCTAGGGACTGGACTGGTGGCGACGACTCGAAGTACTCAGTTCAGTTCTGCCAGGAAAAATATCATTTGTTATCTCCACGCGAGTATTCTCTATCATTCTATAGGACTCATCATATATCTCTAGTATTTGCTGGTTGGACATCAATGAGCAACTAAAGAGTAACAATCCACTCCTAGTGGAGGGCCGCTGGTTTGGGAGAGAGAGCTGCATTTCTCCAAATGTGAGTTCAATTGGGATAAGGTCGTTATATTCGCCAGAGCACTCATGTACAGATGGTGCTTCCTAGTTCAGTTGAGACATCGTGTCTACAACTTGACTTGTCCGCGCTCCTGAGGACCTGCGCAGCAAGCCGGCTCAGGGTGCAAAGTAGACTGGTTGAAGGACTGGCTAGATGCTGGCACATCGAGCGCAGGATTCTTAGTGAAGAATCCATCAGGTTTCAGCATCACACTGACACGCTCCACTGGCATGACGGGGAAATCTTCAACACGGGGGTTGTGAGTAAGACCAAATGCTGGGAAAGGTCAGCTACTACCATAGAAATACCATGAAAAGAATAACATACTGTGCCAAAGAACAACGTCTTCATTTTCAACTGCATCGTTGCGCCCAGCCCACACTTCCACACCTTCCGACTGCTTAGACTGATTTGTAAACTCGCCAGCAGCGAACAGTTCATCGTCCTGATATTTGGTCACCCAGATAGGGCGAGTCGCGAAGCGGGCGCGCTTTGAGCCGAACGAGTTCGGGTGCGCGAGAAGCATTTGACTTGGCATGGTTTGAAGCTTGTATGCAATGGGGTGGTGGGTGATTGGGTTAATAATAGAATCGTTGCGGATCTTGAATACGCGATGGCGATCAACGCTGGTGGACGCGCTTCCACTGGACTTGATCACATTTTGTTCCGTGGTGTACCCGACAAGCCATGGATTTTGATCATCTTCGGGCATCGGGACGCTGTCTTCGTAGTAAATTGTATTCTTGAAACCGTCTATGGCCGGGTCGATACGAAGAGAGAACATGTGCTGGTGGAACGGTGCCATGACGCCTGGTCCGACATTGGTGCCCCATGGCACAGTTTGGCCATTCTCGTTGTCGAAAGGCACTGTTGAGAGGATGCCAGTTGCCCGCACTTCCAGCTCAATATTGGCTGCTTGGTCGAGGATAAAGGCGAAGATGTATTCGTAGTTCGCAACAGTGCAGATCATCTGCACCACGAGCTGCCGATTACGAACAACCGTCGCTGCACCAGTGCGATAGTTGGTGTGCTTATGCTGTAAGCCATTGTCTTGCTCGTGCATACAGATGACGTTTTGAAGTTGGATTGGTTCTCCTTGTGCATCCGTACGATAACCATCGAAATATTTGATGTGGCCTAGACAGTCACAGCCGAGACTAAGTTGATTAGCTGTGATGCCAAAGCCGACATCACCGACGTCAAAGGCTTGCTTGCGGTGGTAGGGAGCACGAGGATCTAGAACAGATTAGATGGGCTGACAAAGAGTTGGCTGTAGTAAAACATACCGCCGTAAGGAACAGTCATTTCGGAGAATGACAGACGATAGAAGGTGTTACGGCCATCATAGGTCACGTTATGTAGCACCAGACCTTCTCGATTGTTGAAGCCCACTCGGAAACGCCACTTCTGCCATGACACGGCATTTCCGATGACATTAAATGACGCTCCCTCGGGTTGCTGAACGACATAGGGTTTCAAATCTGTGCGCAGAGGTCCCTCCAGGAGATCATGCGCGTATTGCACAGTAGGGACCTGCTTCCAGGGCTGTGTCTGGGTGGTTTGGGTGTCGGCTCCACCAGGAAGGTAGTCCATACGGACTAGTTCGCGGGTGATGCCATCAAAGACCGGCGAGAATTTGCAGGGCAGTGAATATTGGTTATTCTGAGGGTGGTCTGTGGCTACAATGTACATGTAGCACTGGAACAACCGCCGCGTTTCCTTGGCATCCTCGGTCCCGTAGATCCAAGGGTCCAAGCAGACTGTGTGACCAGCCGGAAGCTTCAGTTTTTCAATCTCGGCTTTGACTGCAGGATGGCTGAGACAGATCTGCTCGATTTCAATCATTTCGTCGACATCGAGTGGGCCCTGCACATCCTTGGGCAGCTCCTTTGCTGACACAATTGACTTGGTGTCTGCATTGATTAGGGCCTTGAAGAAGGACCCATTGTCCAACTTGTGAAAGAGTGCCATCAACAAGCGTGCCGGCTTACGCGGACGCACTTCACCTAGGCGTTCCGCCTCCAGGAACGGGACCACTTCATGCTTCGACGGTTCTTGGAGATCAATACGCTTGTAGCGTAACTTCACACCGGGAAAGGCGGATTCCAGAACGGAGACCGCCAATCGGATCTCTCCAGGGGTGATGGGATCGAAAGGGTGAAGGCTTGCCATTGTGAACAATGATCAAGGGATGATGCTGCAATGGTTGGGCATAGGCACTGCCTTTATATTCGCACAATCCTGTTCGATCCCTTTTGGGTAAATCTTTCGCGCGTCTACGGGGATTTGATTGGCCAGTTGCTGAACCACTCGGCGCATCTTTACCCCCAAGGAGTTTAGCGTATGCATCGGTGATAAGGTGGGGGCCCCTTGGCGGGGAAGTTGAGTTGAGAGGAGATACACAGTTGATCAGTCACATAGAACATCACTGATTCCATAGCGTATATCGCGCGTAGATACAATAAACATCAAGCATCGCAGATGCGACTCTAAGATGATAAACAAAATTCGTAGCCTTGTGGCCTTATTTGCCAGGCCATGGTTGTTGCCTCAGGACTCCAATGCTTTCCGTAAACTTAGGCATTATGCTCTTTCCCCCATACAACATAGGTACAAGTGCAGCTCTTGCTCACCAGGGGATTGATAAACATCTCTTAGAGAATCTCCCACTCTTCTGTCTTCTTACATATAAGTGCTTCAGAAGTTTTGGCCTTGTGCCAAATCTTTGATAGACACCGGAAACACCGGAATGAGCACCAATCGTCCACAAGACACGCCTGATGAAGCTCGTAGCCAACGACGGGGGCTGAGAACAGAATCCCAGCACTGAGTAACTCTATTTGATATGAAACTCACTGATGGACTAGGTAGCAAACTGATTACCTTTCAAGTACAATTGAGGACCCGTGAGTGACGCACTACTTAGGGCGCATGATATTTCATCCAACGTCAGATATTGTAACCCAGACAGGGTTGCTAGACAATTTACTTCCAACATTAGACTGTCAGACACACAAACTAATAAATTGGAAGCGAGGTCCTGTGATTTCTTAGCTTTTCGGCCCAATCGTAGTATTTTGCCACCTCCGCTTCTTCCCTCTGGAGGTCGTTTTACTGTCCAGAGATTTAGGATCCAAAGAGCTCGTATTATTTTCGAGTCCATACTCCACAGCAACCATTGCCAACCACCAATTTAGCATGAAATTGACCGGATCAAGAGATCTGCTGACATCAGAACTGGCCGGTTGGAGTTATATTTAGCAATCGAGGCTCTTCCCCATGGAATACGCCAAAACCCTAAACCTGGACCAATTGATACATGCGGAGAGTGGAGTCTAGATATCTAGAAAGGGAATACGCAGAAGTCCAACTGAAACCCGCTATTGTCCATGAAGCCATAGAGATACCGACAGCTGATGGAGTACCCAAAGAATGGCAATGAAGACCTTGGATCATCTCAGACAAATCCGCTCAATTCGGCCATTCCTCCTCTCCTGAGACCAATCGTGGCTGTATCCTTCTAAATACTAGACATCATAACGCCGAGATCCAATCAGACATTGAAGGTATCACGATCTAATATTAGCAATGTCATCAATGATATGTTGTAGTGCTTCTTGAGAAGTATAGAGAGACTCCTATATAAAGCCCTTCAAGATCTCCCTGACCTCCCATGACAATTCATACAATCAGAACAACACTTGACTATTCTTTCCACATTCTACGATTTCAGAATATCTCTCTTGTACAATGAAGACTTCTACAATCATTGGTCTCTTTGTTGCCTATGCAACTACTGCCAACGCGGTGCCATTGAAACCAAGAAACGACCAAGTTGAGATCACCTTCATTGGCGCAGCCGATGCCCAATTCACTCAGAGCTTCCCCAGTGACGGATCAGCTGTCGCAATCGGTGAGTCTACATTTGCTTCCTCGAGCTAGCCTGAAATATTCAGAGGTGGTTCTAACTGATTTAGAAAACCCTCTGAGCATCTCTCACATCTCCTCCAACACTGCCGGGGTCCAGTGCACCTTTGATGGTATTGACCATAGCGTGACCATTGTCAATGGAGTCCAGTGGGTTGATGTTGGCCCTCCACAGACCCAGGTGACTGGATCTTGCAAGGCTCAGGGATCGGATTCACCACCTTCAACCACTCCCCCTCCTACAGGAGATCATGACCAGGTGCATGTCACTTTCCTTGGGGCTGCCGATGCTCAGTTTACTCAGAGCTTCCCTGCAACCGGGGAATGGACTGAAATCAGTACGTATATATACATGCCGAGTCCCATAGAGCAAAAATGCTAACTCGTCCAGCCAACCCTCTGAGCATTTCCCACATTCAAACAAGCACTGAGGGTATAACCTGCGTTTTCAATGGCATTGACAATAGTGAGACTACTGTTGTTGGTACTCAGCTCGTCGATGTCGGACCTCCACAGACCCAGGTCTCGGGGTCTTGTACATGGTAGTTTCATGGAAAGCGAAACAACCTAGAGGCATATCATACTGCAAGTCTTGCGTTTGGAAGAAAATGAACGAAACCCCATGAAACAACTTGTTTAGGTGGCGAGAGCTCTGCTTTCCTTTTGTGAATAATCGGCCTCTATTACTTGTACATTCACTCCTTTGTATTTCCCCTAGATACACTCCTTAATACATATTCCATGATTCTATTTAGCCACGAAAGTACCTAGGTAGTTTTCACCAAGCTCCCCAAGAAAGGAACCCAACTCCGACAGAATTGTTCTCAAATGTGATTAGGTGAAGAGGGGGAAAAGGGACGAATGTGATTAGGACCGGAATGCGACGCGAGGGGCGTCATCGGTAGAGTTGACCTGGAACCTCAACCTTCAATATTACTTTCTTGAACTGCTACACTCATTGAATTTTCTTCTGAAAGGCTCAATGCTCGTATCTTTACCATCAATGCTACTACTAATATCAGACCCGATCGTCAAAAAGATGTAGCATTCACAGCCAAGATTGGCCAAGGAGCCCCGGAATTCAGGGCTGCTACAGTCCCTTTCGAGCCCTTCAGAGGCCAAGTGTGCGAGTACATTCCACACGAAGAGTCCAGAACTTGGCCTCAAGGGTTGTATAAAACCAAGTCGCGTCCCCCGATTGCGTGTCGGTTCCCAACGACAAACGACGACAACGCGCTATCGACATGGATTCGGTGAACTGAGCGCGCACCTTTCTTTATATTAATTTTTTGGAATCAAACCCCAACGACGCCTATTCTTTCGCGTCTATACACGGCTATTTAATTAACAGAGTTGTTGCCGTTCATCACTTTCTCCCTCTTTCGCAATGCGGAGCGTGTCTATCCCCTTCGTCTTTGCAGGCTTGCTTGGTTACGCCTTTGCTGGCTTACACCATCACGATGCTCACAGTAATCGCCATCATCACTTGATGCCACATGCCGAAAAGCTAGAGCCGAGAGACCTAGCTTGGGATAATGTGGCTAATATCGCAGATGATTTTGTCGTGGAATCCGTCACTCGCACGACGACAACAACAGTGTTTGGATACTGCGCGCCAACGAAGACTCGTCATTCCACGCTCACCCTTGTCAAAGTGACACCGGACCTCGCACCGTATATCCCCAACTACCCGGCGCACAATCTGACACCCGAACCATCCCAGAATCAATGGAACCAACTTGAACTACAACCCCAGCCTTCAGGCCCCAGGCCGACACTATCTGAAGAGACCACGACCGTTTTCAAAACAAAGACAATCACTAGAACAGCAACGAATACTGTAAAGGTTACTGTACACCCGGGAGCTGAACCGAGCCCAGTTGCAGATGGGGTCCCTGGAATTTCCTCCAAGACGGCAAATGCCATTCCATTGGCAGACACTCTTCCCAAGGGCTCATCCGAAGAACGAAAAGCCGCTCCGGCAAATCAAAATCCTCCATCTCCACCTCCCCAGAAAGGCAACGGCGGACCAATCGACGCGGTTCTCAATCTACCTGGACAGGTCTTGCCGGATATCCCTGTAATCGATCAGGTCATTCCCGGGTCTAAGCCAGGCCAGTCAGCACCAGTTGACTGGACGGCCACGGTCGCGGAAGACAAATTCCTTACAAAGGGGTTCGGAGGACGGACCCCGACGCACGGCACGGAGATCCACTACCATGGGAATGTCGGTAAGCCTTGGGGAAGTAATATCATCCTCGTCAGTCCGGCGCAGGCACATCAATACAAGTATGTGGCGCAATTTAGGGGATCTAATAAAGAGCCTTGGACCGTTGTTGTTTGGAACAAATTTGGACCCGATGGGAAGTTGACTGGATGGTATGGTCACTCGGCTGTGACGTTCAGTCTTTCACCTGGTGAGACGCGCTACGTTGCTTTTGATGAGGACTCCGAGGGTGCATGGGGTGCTGCGCCCGGGGACCACCTCCCCACTGACCACTGGGGTGGATACTCGTGTACCTGGGGCGAATTCACTTTTGGCGATGGTGAGAACAAGGGCTGGTCGGGCTGGGACGTTTCGGCTATTCAGGCTCAAGCTGCAAACCAGCACGTCCAGGGAATGTCTATCTGCCAGGCTAATGGGAAGGGATGCTCGATCATTACTCCCAATGCCGAGAAAGTGATCGATGCTTATGTGCACTCGAAGAAGCACGTCAATGGTATTGGTGGTGCGGCGGCTCCTGGTCCTGTAAGATTGAAGGTATTGCTTGATTATCGTGAGTGATGAGATATTTGTATATACGCATACATGTTGCAGCTGGAGTGGAGCAGCATGATAGCCATCTCATTGAACAATGCACAGGAGCTTTCTCACGCTATACTATTTTCGAAGGTTGTAAAACAAAACTAGTACATCAGTGGACATGATTTGCACTCTCCCTGCAAGTGATATACTTCGACTTCAGATTTCTCGTTGTCCCTCAATTCATGGCAGGTATATCAATCTGTGTGATCGTCCACACCTTTCCATTCTCGCTGGATGAGAGTCCGGTATAAGTAGCTCCACCGGCGCTAGCAATCGTCGAGCCAAAGGTATTATCAGGCGAGGCGAGAGTGATGACCGTATTCAAGTACTTCTGCGCAGCGATAGTTCCCGAACAATTGTCATTACATTCAGTTCCAGTGCCATATCTATTAGAGTCAGTGTGGCTCTTTAGCAGTCAGGGAATTGCACTTACCCTCGCATGTAGGGCCCAGAGGAATAGGAGTAACTGGAAAGAAAACCACCGGTCTGGCCATTGGTCACAGTTCTGCACATGTCAGTCGTACTGTATAGTTATAGTCACCTTTGGGATATACTCACTGCGTCCAAGTCTGCCCATCGGACTCCAGGTTATATTCAATCCGAACCTGGTCTGTTCCGCTAACTGGGGCGCTTGGTCCATCGAGCTGACCAAAGCTGCCAAAGATACTAGCACGTACACACCACTGGCCAGTTGTTGCACCGCACCAGTCATTGCTCGGCCAGCTCTCCAGGGTGGTTTGGATCAGGTCCCCAGTTCCGTTGGACATCTACAAATGATTAGCGACCGTTAAACACACAATCAAAGATGGAAAATTACTCCCGGCCAGAGGAATAACACGCCATTCTGAGTTGGCGGCGCAGCTCCGGGAATCAACGTTGTCACGGCGTTAATGATGGTTGACTGGGAAGGGCCCAGTGAGACGCTGCCACCCCAGATATCGTCTCTCTTGGACACCGTCTCTAGAAGACTAGCACTTGTAAGACTCGCTGCCACCAGGAAGGTGGGCAGAACACGCATCTTGAAGGTATGATGGCTTAGATCAAAAGTTGAAAGTAAACTTCTCTGAGACACTTGTCTGTCCGGGAAATTTCAAGTCAAGCAGACGTAGCTTGCTCCCATATTATGAGTAGTCTCAGCATTTATATGGACTTTCTGCAATATACAGGATTAGTTCTGTGGAGTGGAATGGAATTAGAACGGAGCGCCCCCCGACACCATTAGAGGTTTCACCTTCAAACAAATCCCAAACCCTCATTGGTGAAACTGACCAACTCCACGGCATGACAGCTTCTGATTGACGCATTAATGTCTTTGGTATCAAACACCTTAAGCCCGAGTCCCCGCCTACGGACTTGATATTTTCCTAACAGGATCTATTTCGGCTCGTAGTGGCTACTACCTGCCATTCGAGACTGCGAAGTTGATGCGAAAAGTAACAGACAGAAGGGCCAGATTCAGTAGAAAGATATAGAGCATTTGAGTTTACTATGGAACTATTAAGCACGAAATCCCGAGATCATTTCTCCTGAAGAGTCAATGAGGTTGATTCTCCGAGTGTCTCACTCCAGGTATTCGCCCTTGGTTTCTGCGTGAATCACATCAAACAGGGGTTTGGCGCTAAACCAGCCAGCCTTCGGAGTCCCTACGGTTTTGTATGTGAATGCAGCATCGGCCTCCTCAATTTTGACTGTTTCCCCGCCTCGTCCGGTCGCTGCTGCGTCCGCCAGGAGTTGGGCGTAGCAACATTTCTCTAGACTCACAAACCAGAAAACGGTCTCTTCGATAGTGTTTCCCACTGTCAGAAGGCCATGGTTCTGTAGCAGCGCTGCCTTTTTGTTGCCAAGGGCCCGAGCGATATTCCGACCTTCTTCCTCTGCTAAGACAACGCCTTTGAACGATGAATATAGTGCCAAGTCCTAGTCTTGTTAGTTGAATGCTTACCTATGGGCATACAGGGCAGAAAGTGAGGGATCATACATTGTGGAAAGCACAAGCATCTTGTGAGATGATATCAAGCGGTCGGCCCAGCGAGCAGAACGCCCGTCCATGGAGACTATGACTATGCGCAGCACAGTTCACATCGGGCCGGGCTGCATGAATAGCGGAATGAATCATAAAGGCAGCGGCATTCAACATTCGGTTCGCTCCACCCGCGATGACCTTGCCATCGTGATCCACCTGAATCAAGTCCGATGCTTTCATCAGCTTGAATGCCGTCCCGAAGGGATTCACCCAGAAAGTGGTCGGATCGACCGGATCTCGCACGGTGATGTGGCCAGCCACACCTGTTGAAAATCTTAGTTTCCCAACGACACATTGCAGGGCGATTCATACCCTCGTCATATCCCTTGTCGCCAAAGATTCTGAATGCTGCTGCCAGACGGCCCTTCAAGTATTCCCGCTCCTTCAGCTTATCCTCAAAGACGGGAGCAGATGGAATTGGCATTTTGACCTTGGCCTTTTCCACACCGGCCGCCTGGGACTGCGGTGCTTGGATGCTGACGGTGTCCGCCTGGGTCTCGGTGGCAGTTGGAGGAGCCATAGTGAGTTTCGTGTTCTCTGTCAAGATTGGAATTGGCGAAGCGCAATGAAGAGATTAGAAATACCGTACCGGCAAGCTCACACCAGTTCATCTATGTGGAGATACTTGCGAAGCGGGGTTGTGGATTGCCTAGGTATTCATGTTGCAGTGGATTGGACCGCGGCTGTTGCATTTCTCCGCAGCGGATATCCACGTCATCTTGTCCGATGAGGTTTTCCGGGGGAAAGGGTTGGGCTCTACGGAGATACATTGAAGATGGAACAAGATGGCATGGTGAATGGGATTGAACACAAAATGATTAACATCCAAATTGAAAAGACATCTAAATCAATCAGATCGCTGAGCTGTAACGTAGCAGAGAAAATCATTAGTGCATCAAATCGTGATAGTTGACTGGAATGGTAACGTCCAGTGAAAAAGCATCAAAGAAAAAAAAGGAAATCTAGTTGATGAAGCTTTAAATCGGATACAGAGGTGCCCGCTGAACCTCTGCCATCAATGCATCGAAGAGTTTACGGTCGGCCGGACTGAAGCTTTGGCTGACAGTCGCATGGTGTGGAGAACCAACCAGTGGCTTGAGATCAGCTTGACAGATAGTGCCTACGATGGGGAGGGAGCCCGTTTGGAAGTAGTGGCGAATAGCTTTGGCCACGCAGATTGACGGGGCTGCGAGTGTGGTGTGCTGAATGCCTTGGGTCAGTGGTGATGTACCAAAGAATGAATTGGAAAGACTCACTCCTTCTGAATCTTGCTGAAGCAACCCGGATCCTGGGAAGATTTGGGACATGTGTTGGGCACTAGAGCTGTTAGTTTGAACAAACACGCAGAAAAAAGAGAAGACCCACCTATGAAGAGGAGTCACTGGATCCAAAGTATTTGACACGAACAGCATCGGGTGGGCAGTAGTAGTGCCCCATGGCCCTGACAATGGTCAGTTTGAGAACGCGTTTGGAAAGGTGGTATAGAACACACCTGTGAATTGGTATTTGGCCTTGGCTTTCCATCCGACACAGCTCAGCTGCATCTGCGCCCAGTAGTCACCCAGGGCTGCACTGTCCATTTTCAGTTTATCCCATTCGTTTTGGAACTGTGCAATGTCTAGAGTCGTCATGTATTCTGCATCTGAGCACATGACAGCAGCCATGGCATAGAGCATGTTATCCTGTGTAGTAGCACATTCGGGCGACCAAGGGCCAGCACGACTACATTTGTTGGATGGACATGCACCAAAATGGCTTCCATGCTTGAAATCAGCCATAGGAACAGCATTTCCTTTAGCTAGTTCGCTCATCCAATCTGCTAGAATTGGAAATGCAAGGAGTGGTTGATAGATGGCGACACGTTGAATTGCTTTGATATCCGTCCAGGTGACAATTTCTGGTCCGCGTACTGCAGATGCCATCACGGGCATTGAGAGATTGAGAATCTCCTGCTCGAGTTCCAAGTAGGCTGCCTTGATGGCGTCTGGGCCACCATCAATGTAAAAAGGACATCCAACAAGTCCAGCTTGGTGACAGTACTGGCCAAACCGTTCAAAGATGGCATCAGCGTCCGTAATCACGTTGGGCCCTGTTCCGCGATAGTATTTGACCATGTCGACTACCCCATCGAGAACAGCCCGCGTGACTCGCTCCGGGAAAAGCGAGGCAAAAGTCGTACCCAGCACGGTACCATATGAGCGACCCCAATAAAGGAGTGGCTCTTCGCCGGGGCGCCATCGAGTGCGTTCCAAGATTGTCATGTCATCCCGCCCATGGCATTTCTTGTGAATGGCCTGGGCTTTCCGACCTTCCTTTTGGCGCCATTCTCCATGGCGTTCAATGATAGTCAACATGTCCTGTGCCACTAGCGGCGTATTCACATAGGACATCATTTGCTCTCCTGTTCCTAAACTAGACATGTCGTATACCGAGCAACCCGAGTTCAGCGCCTCGGTTCGCTGCCAGTTTTTCTGCAACGAATCCAACCCACTGCCCAGCATGCCTTCTGCGGAGACTTGCAGCTCCCAGTTCCTCTGCGAGACAGGATCAGGGAAACACATCACCGGAGGCGTTGTAGATCCTACCCCACGAGGATCAAACCCGATGATATCGAAATATTTATTAGTTTCATTCCCACCCTCACTGGGGTTGGTCTCCGCGTCAATAATTAACTGAAGATTTCGACCCGCCTCAAAGGCTTGCATTGTCCCTGGACCACCAGGCCCACCTGCCTTATGAGCTGAGTTCACCATACGGGATTGAGATCAACATACCAGGATTGATAAGAACCGCGCCGCCATACCGAGGATCTGTGACCGGGACTTTGGCCGGTAGCCGGACAACAGCCAATGCAAATGTGCGACCTCCATCGGTCCGCTCATAGTCCATCGGGACTTCCAATCTCGCACATTGGAACTCATCTCCACAGTTGTAATACTCCAAAGACCGCGAAGGAGTAATTTCATCCCAGGTGACTGGGATGTCTGCGAGCTGATCCAATTTTTGAAAAGGGAAAGGGACTGGCCAAGTCAGGAAGATCAATATGGCCACGACCAGAGGCAATCCCCACCGCGTATATCGACGAGGTGCCTGTACCTGGTGTACCTGGTGTACCTGGCGTACCTGGCGAACCTGAGGCGGTAAAGGATCAGACTTCGCCTCCATGGCAACCAAAACACCCTAAATCTCTAAATTCCCGAGTGTCAAGCCCACAGTCCAGAACAGACCGGGAGGGTTGAAGAGAAGAAGTTGAGTGACTATAGAAGATCAGATAAAAACTCGAAGATCTCATCTCCCGTGGTTGGGCTTTTTGACAGGTCCCGCCGGTCCCGCTTAAGTGGGGGAGTCTCTCTAACAATCGGATAGGAAGGCGGATCTCTTACAGTCTACGGACTACGGGAAACAGAGTACATTGGATGAGACTGGGGTGTCATTCATTGGACGCGATAAAGCAGATGAGAAATATCCCCACGCTGATGGGTCGGTGCACCCTATCTCCCGGGACCAGTGGGAAGTCAAGCCCGGTTATGTGCGGATAAGTCACATTAAGTCATAGGACCATATACCTAGGTATGAATGGCATTGGGTGGGAATGATTGGATATAGCCGGAATGACGAGGATGGCCCGGGAATAACAGTCATAGCCTTGGTTGTAGAGGCTCTGGTCCAGTCTGGTAAGATCATAGTCACCGTGGGTATTGAATATCGCATAGAAGACTATATGTGTAAGAATAAAACTCATCACGAAGACTTTACTCAAAAGCATTCGTAACGCCCGCTATGTACACGGTAAGATCAAGAGGATTGCAAAGAAAGAAGCCCCTTTTCGGTCACAAGCACTACCCAACCCCTCCTAAGATCTATTCCCGTGCTCGAATAGAACGAAATGTTAGCTCAGCTCTGCGGGTGGTCGCAAGGGCAAGGATGGGCTCAACTAGACGGGCCAGCTTAATCGTCGCTGCGACTTCGCTTTCGGGGGTTGATAACCCGGCGACCGAGAGACTCGGCGCGACTGGCGATGGAGTCCTCGACTCGCTGGAGATACTCGACAAATTCGTAGTAATTATCGAAATCCAGATGCGTCTTATCAGCCTCGTTGCGAACCCTGTTCATCAGATGTTCAAAGAGATGGCGCATGCGGTCCCGCTCCGAGTCGTTATTCGGGAAATGCGGAACCCACTGCTGCATCCAGTTGGAGAAATCGGTCACCGATTGCGCCGGTCGCTGATAGCTATCTTTGTAGCGCGACTTGGCAACTTCTGGGTACACTCCGTTCTGGAGCTGATGAATAAGAAAAGTGCAGAATCTGCCGTATGAGATCTTCTCGGCGGGGATGTGACGAATGTGTCGCTTCCACTCATCCTCGAGATTCAAGGCAACGTGCTTAACCGCACGGGAGACTTTGCGCTCCTCCACTTTATACCACTCGGGATATTTATCGAAATGTCGCTCTAGACCCATAGTAAAGTTCTTGAACTCCCCCAGAGCGCGTCCGTTGTATACCGGCACATTGGGCACCGGTGGGGGCTGCACAGATGAGTCGGAGTGTGACAGTCCTGTGGGAGGTTTCACAGGGTAAGATTCAACCTTGACAGTGGTGGCACTGGCGGGGGACCTGCTAGCTGCCGCAAGGGCTCGCAATTGTTCCAGGTTCAACCCAGAAACGAGATTCTTAGCGGCCTTGGGTGAGGACTTAGGTTCGGTCGGCTTGGATGGCTTAGGCTCGGACGGGAGATGTGAAGAGGGTTCGGTCGGGGGAGGTTTTCTCTGCTCTCGGGCAGTAACAGTCTTCTTTTGGGCATCATTACCAGCCTTGTTCTTCGGTTCGGGCTCTTTGGACGGGGTAGGAGCCGGGGTGACCGGGTGCAGCTCCTGGCTGCTAGTAGCCAGGAGCCGACTGCGGGCACGTTCCAGTTCCCGCTCCTCCTCAGCAACCTTTTGTTTGATATCAATGAGCTCGCGCTGCTTCTTCAGTCGGGATAATTGAGCTTGAGCTTGACGGATTTCCGCCTCAAGATCGTCGGCAGAGCCAAAAGGCTCAGGGTCAGTCTTTTGAAACATTTCACTCAGACTGTCCCATTTCTCTTGAATGCGATTGATATTGGACTCGGAGCCAAATTTGCTTCCTGGCCCCGACATGGTGATTTTTTTAACCCTTGCGTCTCGGCGATAAGATAGTCAACGGAGAAAGGATGTTCCGGTCCGTGACGAAGCTCTCACATTGCTTGTCAGCGCATAGCTAGTAGGGCTTGAGCCCCACATGTATTTAAACCTGTTTCTTACCCATTAATACAAACCACCGTTGTGAACCCCTGACTCCGACATTGCCTTGGTGCCCAAGGCAGCAATCCGATGTGATTAGAGCGATTGGCAAGGGAACAATGATGTGATCCCAGGTGGACGATATGGGTGATATCAAGGTGACGGAGGCTGCTTCTTCTATGAACGAGCTTCAAGGGCAAACCAAGTATGATCTATCACTTTTGTTTGAGATGCTACACATTTCAAGCGAGAGAAACTACCTCAGATACGAAGTAATTGGATTGTTAGGGGAATTTAGAGCCGATGGAAAGAGTAGACCTCTTTTCAGACTTAGCAGTTTAATGTGATCTAGCGATTACACGTGCATATAGCTCATGAAGACAAACAAGACATCAAGTGTACTCGTAGTAAGGATTTATTGACGGAAATCAAGATGATCCATTCAAAAATTAGTTATTATATACAGTGGTATGATCTATATTATAGAATGCCGATGCTTTCATTTTCCAGGCGACCCAAGAAGGCAGACAAACTTCTCATTTGGAGTCGAGTTCAGGACATTCTTGACCATGTGCCAGACATTCAGGTCATACGCCTCGCCGATGTGTCCGACAGGGTCCAGTGGGCAGATGTCTTGGATCCAGCGATTTGTGACACCTTCCTCGTGGACAAACGATGTTGACGGGGGAGTGACGAGCTCATCAACCTTGGATGCAATGATGGTGATCTGATTACCGGGCTGTGCAATTGGCGTGCCATCATTCAGCCGGTTGATTGCTGCACCATCCGGACCGAGGTCGTCACAGGCAGGGCAGCCGAACGCATCCAAAACTTCGCTCACAGCATCGCGCGACGCGTTACCAAAGGTGTATGCAAGGTTATAGATCCCGGCGAATGAAGTCGCATGGGTTGGTGGGGCAATGGATGCGATCTTATCGATGAGGTGGGAGACGCCTTCGAACTTCGGGACATAGAGGGCTTGGAATCCTCCCTCGGAGTGGCCGACCAAATCAACTTTGCTCTTGCCGGTCTTCTGCACAACTTCTTTGATGTATGCGGCAATCTCGGGTGCGCTCTCGTTGATTGCTTTTAATCCACCGAGCAGTGGGAATCCCTCATGTGCTCCATACGTGATAGCGTATGTGCAGAAGCCTTTGGTTTGCAGCCAGTACTGCATGAAATTCAGATCTTCATAGTATGTTGCGCCTAGACCATGGAGAAGCACAACCGGGTTGGAGTCGCTCTTGCAGGAAAAGTCGTTAATTCCTGTTGCGATGGCTGCAGTGGCCGCGAGGGCAGAGAGCGCTAATTTGGTGAAAGAAGGCATGTTGTATGACAGATGTTCAAGTGCCTTTTCTGCACCTATGGTTGTATGCTTTATATGTGAGATTTTCAGAAATCATCATCTCCTTTTTTCCTCAGCTTTATCGAACTATCGATTGCCGATCGATCAGATCTGGCTGTGACTGGCTGGTGCTGCCGATCCCCCTCGGAGCCATGTCGAATCCGTTATAGCTTCATCGCAGATCCTTTGCTCTCGTCCAATCAGAGCCCACATGACAGATGAGTTTTGGATACATCATTTCAGCTGTCATATTGACATTGGTTGCGTCTCCACATTCTGAGACATTCTCCGGTTATTATATCGGATCTCACGGAAAACAACCCCCTATACGGAGTATTGTAGGCTGAAGAAGCTAGATGGGGAAAGGTCCCATCAATGTTGTATAGACCTCCGCAAAGTTTGAAATGAGAGCTGTGCATGAGCACAACACTAATTGGTCCCAATGTTCCACAAGATCATAAATAATGCAACAGAATTGAATCAGGCTGACGGAGTTCAAAACATCAAATTCTCCATACGAGATACTTGCTTCCACTTTACGGACTAGCCGTATTTAGTGGTGACGATTCTTTCGTCGATAGTTCCGGCATGGCACTACCCCAAAGCCCGAGAGAATGTCGTTTTTCAACAAGTTGTAATACTTCGACCATAAAACGGCGCTCTGGGCCTCCATCTGGGAACGCTTCCCACGCTACCCGAGTAGGAAATGCAAGACGGTTGATCATGTTTCCTGGCGCAGTAAGAATATAGTACTCCAGTGAGCGGCAGATCCCGCAGCCCAAGTCATACTGTTCCATGGGCGAGACACGATCGTGTGGCCGAGTGTCGATAGAAGACAAAATCAATCGCACGGCATAATATACACACATGGTTTGTGCAAGCAGCAGGTTGGGATAGGTGAATCTTGTTGGGATAAAAGTAGCCCCAGTGCGGAGGTCGCGGCGTTGTAAAACCGGGAAGCCCTGGTCGGCTTCTTGTTCGGCTTCTTGTGGTGGACCATCGGGGTAGGCTACAACATATTCTTCATACCATTGATGAAAACGGGCTGTGAGCTCACCTATGCCATTCCAAAGTGTGGATTGTTTGACGGCCATCTCTTGTGTGCCCATGATGGAGGTAATTTTTGCTTCCTTGAAAGCATCCGAAAGCGCCAGCAATCCAGGAACTTCGGTAGCTAGGTCAAGCAAATGGTGTAGAATGTCCTTCTTAGTCGTTCCTGCCGACCATGGAATGGTCTTCCACTCTTCGCGAGCGAGGAAGGATGGTTGCCGAGCAGCCATAGCACCGCCAATCTGGATTGTTAGCATAGAACGAGTCAAATAACGAAAGAGTAAGCTCACCCAGTATGGACGTAGTTCTGTAAACAACAGATGTTCAACGCCGTACATGTGATTATCCGGGCCACGATGCTCGATCAAGCGTACTGCGCCTCGGACATGAGCCGAGACACCGCTCTGGGAGGTGCGTTCGACGCTCTGTTAAAGTTAGCATTGGCAAGAGGGAAAGGTTTTTCAAGTACTCACCTCAAAAGCCAGCAAGAGAATCACCGTCACTAGAGTTGACTCGGCTTTACTCCTTTCTGGGTCTACCAACGCTTCCTGCAATGCACGCAGAACGCGAGGATAAAGCCGGAAGCCTGACGCCTCGATCTGCTTATTCTGCACCGAACGGCCGAAGAATGCCACCGAGACGGCCTCAAAAGCATCGGAGATGAGCGGCGAAAACATTCGAATTCCGGCGGCAGCGCGCAATGCGCCCGCCCTTCCAGACTTGATGTCCACTTCAGGGCTGAATGCATCCACAAATCGCTCAACAAACACATCCACGGCTGGCTTTTGCATGTTCATTACTGAGATCGTACCAGACGACTCAGAGCCACTGCTCAGCGACATGCGCTCGAAATCGCTATCATCATCGTCTTCGTCTTGCAAGTTATTGAAATCCTCGCTCGGAGAGTTTAAAAGCAGATGACTCCGAACTGGCACAGTTGAAGAAGGGCGGGAAGGAGAATCGTAGGATTCATATGCTGGGTGCGTCAGTGCGGGTAAATCATGAGCACTCGATATACAACACACCTTCCCTGCCTTCCCATGGCCCCACAGGAACTAAATCCTTCTTGAGACTGACATGAGCGGTCCGAATATCACGAACAAGGTCATTCAGTAATGGACTAGACGCGGAACGAATAGACTCAAATAAGCTCTCGAGCTGGTCCAGCCGCCGGAGACCCTGGGACCCAGACCCTACATGAAGATTAGCAATCCTTCGGCTCTCCCATGGATTTGCCACACGCTAAATAGCCCGCGCGGGGCCTGCGTGCGTACCATCTTTCTTGTCATCTAATCTTGCCCGTAGTTCACGGATTTCCGCCCGCAGATTCCGAATTTCCTCCGCTTGGCTAATGGGGCGGGCTTCGTCGTCGGGGACATGCTCATACACGCATTTTGACGGGTAGCCATGAGCACAGCAGGCGTGGCAGGGTTTGACTCGATCACACTGGTAATCAGATCGACGTTAGCTGATGAATGATACCTACCAGTGGGACACATAAGATGGGTACGGGAGCGTGCCGACCCCGAGGGCGATCTGAGCACGGGGATGAACGGACCTTGACTTTCCGGAGCCGGCAGACCTTGCAGGAGCGCGATTGACGACTTGGAGCCTTCCTGGCTCGTGAATCGGGGACTAATTGTCGCGTATCACCGATCATAGCGCATGGGAAGCACGGATGGGTGGGGAGGAAGGAAGGGTCTCATCCTGGACCAACGGCACGGCAGGATTTAGACGAGCCAGATTTCCGACGAGGGAGTCCGAGATCTGCCAGCTTGAGGGGTGGGCCGTGTTGCGCTGAGACAGAATTGGCGCTGACTAGCCCGACATTAGTCGGTGCCTCCAGGATTGTGATAGGCGAGTAGGAAGAGGCGGACCCATTGCACATCGGCCTGGATTGAGTGGGTCTGATTGGGTGAGTATTGGCCATGGAGATGACGATTGCAGAACGTTGAGCTATGAGTTGACTTGGCTACGTAGAATTACTCGGTACAATATGTATTGTAAGGAATATAGCAGAGAACATATTTGGAGCCGAGGGATGTAAAGAGTGGGATTACCTCCACACAGCCCTGCCCAGGTGGTACGGCGGTCTAATAAGGCCAGTGTGCCATTTCGGTTTTGCCTGCACCAACGTCAGTTTTAGTAGGTATGTTGTACATGTTTAATCAAATTCCAGATAAAGTACAATACTATCTACCGATTTTGAAAATATCGATCTTGCAGGTGTTGACTTCTGTAAATGAAGAATGTACATAGTCTATTAATGATAGAATGACGCGAGAAAGAAGAGAAGAGCATAACATATCAAGAGCTAGAATTCCACTGGCTCTGCTTATTCCGTAGTCATCTACAGATACAAACCATGTAGTTTCCATGCTCTCGGTTTCTATGGAAGAACAAGAGATGTCAGTCGCTTGTAAAGAAACACATATAACACTCGTCATGTTCTTCTCCATTCCACATAAAATTTGCCTTGGCTCGATTGTGTGAGCCCTTCTCACACCATTTCCAGTCTCGAATACACATCATGCAGGTGTACAGAGCTGCCATTGGCCATGGACGCAGGTTCTCACAATGGAGACATTCAAAGAGTTCCGGGTGCTGGTGAGAATGTGGTTCAATATCGCTTGACTGTTCAGAAGAGAGCCTGCTTGGAGATGATTTGAGATCTTCATCTGCGGTTGGCTCCGTGGCATCTTCCTCGGTCTTTGGGTGATTCTCTAGTTTGGTCGGTGTTCCGGTAGTATTATTGGTGGTGGTCGAAATGGTGATGATAGTTTTGGCTGTGCCTTGTGCCGAGCTTCCCACGATGGGAGCTGCAATTGTGAACGTAGTAGGATCACTAGGGTCTATCAGAGTTCCGGTAGTGTCGTTGGTAGTGGTAGTCGAAATGGTGATGGTGGTTTTGGTTGTTGTGCCTTGCGCAGAGCTTTCCACAACCGGGGCTGCAATTGTGAATGGAGTATGGTTACTAGGGTCTGCCTGAGAGAATTTCATTTGCTCAGACACTGGCTGGGCCGTGTCAGCAGTGATGGTTGGTACAACCCTTGATGATGAATTACTGATATTGATATTGGTCTGGTTCACAGGCTTGTGGAGAGAATATGGTTGACTTTGGCGCCTCTGTTCTCGTGCAATGGAATCTCGTGATTTTTGCTCTTTGCGGCGTTTCTGTTTTCTCTTAACGTGAATTTGATCAGTAATCTGGCCCCCTTCTAAGTCTGTACCCCATATTGTTATATACTCACATTTCGGGATTTTGCACGGCAAGGCTCACAGAGTTTATAAAACTGCTTGTCTGAGGTTTCTGGTGCCCGAAATTCAGGAGCAGGTTTGTTCTGCCGGCAGACATAACACCATCTCTTTTCTTCAGACATATTGGAGATTTTGGCAGGATTTGGGTGAGCATTTGGAAAGTCGAGGTTCATGATAGTGAAAGACAGAGGGTGTGCCTATGGAGGAAAATGCGAGTTAGCAAGGCGAGAGAAGTTCCTGGTATTCGAGGAATATGTATCTGGCCAGTAAGCCCAATGCAGAGTCCATCAAGAAAGACATAGAATGCTCTCATTGAGGACCAGAGAAACAAGACAAAGCATAGAAATTGACCCTATCGATAGGTATGGCTTGAGGATCATTGAGTATCAGCATTATGGATAACTGAACAGCAAAGGCGACGCTTAACGAAGAATTACTGCAATTCACATGATATATTATAAAGCGCAAGAATATATGTGCAGATCGAAGGTCTGGAGATTTTGCGTCTTGTCTGCTTTCGAATTTAGCATTTCAGTAATGCTACATTGAACATGAATATCCCCCGGGATTAATGATATGCCAACGAGTAGGTATTGCATAGCTCTAACTCGTTTCCAATGTGCTATAGGTGTGCTTTAGGACAAGAAGCAAGGCCCCAATAACGCCCAAGTGCTGCCTAAGTGACGCTCAAGTGACGTATAACTGGCGCCTAAGTAATGGGAGAACAGACTCAATTGGTTGGTATATGTTGAGCACAGAGGCTGATAGACAAAGAATCAGGTGTAGCTGTCTATCTAATATGATCTTGTGGAACTACTATAGTTAACACACTTAACGCCCAAATGATAAACAGTTGACGGAATATGAATACATGAAAGTTGGAATAACAATTAGCGAAAAAAAACCTATTAGATACAACCTCACCAACGACCTGAACGAGTGCAAGTGATGTCGTAAACGAGCAGGGAAATCAACATCAACACTCACCTAGTCGAAAACATGTCTCCAGGGTTTCGCGGAACACAAACTGAATGTTACTGTTTATTTATTTGTAACAGTCCGGATGGATCAGAGTATGTTCTAATTCTTGAATGACTACGGCAGATGAGTAGAAAGTCATGAGCCCACAACTATAACTATGTTTTATAGTGAGAGAAGAACCCAGACCCTTATCATTGGTTACTATATTTACTAGGTATAGAGGAGGCAAGAAAAGTTAAGTGACGCTCCAAAAAAATGATAGAAAAAAAGAGGCATCGGAAGGGCTATCGGAAGACGAGTAGAAAGTGTACAAATATAGAGTCAAACACACCCATAAAGCTACATATACTTGGTAGTGAAGTCTTTGATTGGTTCATAACCCATTCATTGAGAAGGATCGGCCGTAAAATTTTACATCTCGCTGATCAATTGAAAACAAACAGTTTTGGCAACATTCCCTTTCTTGCTAGCACGTTCCATCTCACAAAGTGCTTGATCAAGTGTTTCAATATCCCACGCATTCGGATTTTCTCTTGGGTCTGAGGCAAGTTCATCAGGTTCCCACGGCTCGTCGGCGCCTGGTAAGATCGGGAGCCTGGATGGTGCTTTTGTTTCGATCATCTCGACTCGATGTAGAAGATCTTCATGGACTGCACTGGAAACCCTTTTCTGCATTGAGATTCCGGCTATAACATGTCGTAAGTCGGGCTCTGCAGCGTGGGCTTCTTTTCGGATCTTCTTGAGTGAGAGTTCGTAGAGTCGATATGGTAATCGTTCGGAGTCAATGGTAGGGTTGTGAGTGGGGGCAGGATTGCCGACGAGAGAGACTCGTGGCTTTTGAATTTGGTGTTGCCGCCTCACTTGAGGGATGTTTCTGGCGAGGAGCCTGGTGTATTGTGTGGTCATTTTGGAGGATAGAGAGCTCGATAGAGATATGTAGATCTTGGATGATCTTGGAGGTTCAGAGAAATTGGACAGATATATGTTCGTCAAATAGTCAATTAGAGTCATTAGTGTATAAGCTAACTCATTACAGCATCACCTGGCTTCCCAATCATGCCACACATTTATTCATCGATGCGAGTGGAGGATATCGGGATGAGTGCGGGTGTAGGGGTGGCGAGACGCCCATATCATGCCACCAGATGAACTACCAACGAAGTATAGTCAAGAGCAGTTGGATTATGTTCACCACTACATATCAATAGATGCAGTTCTATCAATTAAGATGAAGATCAAGATCAAGATCAATCTTTCATGAAAAATCATCTACCACTCCACACTTGAGAACCCTCGGGGGCAGATGCCGACACATCGACTATTTGCCCATTGCAGATTTACCAAGTACAACAACGCCCATATGTTGAATCACAAACAATACGACAAATCATATTGAGTCTGGATATTATTTCCCACTTCATCTCTCTACAGATCCTTCCCAGTGCCGAATGCCGTCCATGTGACCCCGGAAGGGCAGCCGATGGAATTTTCGGTCATGATGGGCTCCGATTGTTCACATCTCCGACAACCCTGCCATTCAAAGCAAGAGCCACTGTAGACGTCAGGGTATCCAAGACTTGATCTTCAAATGAATGATAGAATGCCCTTTGGTTGACCCCGACATCCCGTCACTCCACGTCGGAAGACGATACCGACATATACTTGGAAGACCTTTCAAGCCCCACCATGAATCATGAAGTGCGACTAATGCAAGCCCTGATCGTAATGACTCACCCTCAGGTATTTGAATCGATCATGCTGATTCCCAATCTCATCATATCGATCCCACCGTGGTTCTCTTCAACCCGTCAAGCACCGAGACTGTCGTGATGCTAAAGTCCGCCACTGTCTCAGTCCAACAACCAGTGCAAGAACCATGGCAATCAGCCTCAAGTGTGACTGATTCTCCAACGGCTCACAACCCGAACTTCGACGATGAAGCTCCCCGGTCGGCCTTTTCTATTGTCGAACCCCCGGCTGAGCTATCAACCCTCACAACCCATTTGACAGGTCATAGTACCGATGATACCTTCCCAGATGGGGGGTTACGCTCATGGTGTGTGGTTGCAGGCTCGTTCTTCCTCTTAATGGGCACCTTCGGAGTGATGAACACGACAGGAATTTTGCAGAATTATTTTGCTTCTCACCAGCTGTCCGACTATTCACCCAGCGCAGTGGGCTGGATTCCCGGGCTATTCACCTTCTTTGGACTGAGCATCTCGGTTCAAGTTGGGCCGATGTTCGATCGATATGGCCCTAAAGGCATTTTGATCACCGGCACTATATGCTATGTGACTGGCCTGCTTCTTCTGGCGGAAAGTCATCTGTACTGGCACTTTGTTCTGACGCTTGGTGTTCTCTCGGGAACGGGCGCTGCGCTTCTGAGTACCGTCGCATTGGCCAGTGTGCCTCAATGGTTCGATAGAAAGGCGGGTCTCGCTATTGGGATTTCAATGTCAGGCGCTGGTGTCGGTGGTGTGGTATTCCCATTTATCCTCAGGGCGGGATTTACCAGGCTTGGGTATCGGTGGACTATTCGGTTGTTGGCATTGGTGGCACTGGGACTGTGTGCGGCTGGGACTGTGCTGGTGAAGGCACGTCTTCCTAAAGGCAGAAGCAAGTCAACTATCAACTTGCGCTCTTTGAAAGACCCAAGATTCACCTGGCTGACATTGGGTATCTTTGGTGAGTTGATGTCGACGTTCCATATTGCAGGTCTCAAGAGAAGAGCTGATTGGTAATAGCCCTTGAGCTTGAGGTTTTCGCCGGCCTCGGCCTCTATCCAACCTATGTGGTCATGCAGGGATTTTCCACGAACATCAGCGTAATTCTTCTCGCTGTTCTGAACGTGTGAGCGACTTGATTGTACACAGATAGTCTCTCTAGTAACTGACTGACTGGTAACAGGGCCTCCACGGTGGGACGATTACTCGCCGGAGGGATCGCTGATCGGTATGGCAGAATCAACACACAGGCTGCGCTGATTATCTTGGGCGCATTTGCGGTGTTTGTGATCTGGTTGCCATTCGGCAGCACCCTACCAGGGTTGTATGTCTTTTCGGTCATCTTCGGATTGGCATCAGGGTCATTTCTCAGCCTTGCACCGGCCTGTATCGGGCAGATATCCAAGGCAAGCGAGGTCGGTGGGCGATTCGGTCTTACATATTCTATTGTCAGCTTTGCGTAAGTGATTCAGCCATCCAACCCCTGTCTCGGTTCATCTCGTTGATGAGGACCTAGCACACTCATCTGTATTCCCATCGGCGGGGAGATGCTCGACAAGGTCGGAAAGAGAGCCATGGTGGCATATCTGGGAAGTGTTTTGATAGTCTCACTTGTGATGTTTGTAATGGCGCGATGGGCTTGTTTGAGCTACCGGTGGAGATGGCAGACAAAGATCTAGAGTTGATCAAGAGCTCGAAGACCTTCAATTCAAAGGTAAAGTTTCATTCATTTCATGGCGACGCTAGACTAAAGAATGATTCAGTGGAAAAAAAAACATGAGCAGATAATGTCACCACTGGTAGATAGTTAGTGGAAAGTGCAGTGTAGGAATGCCCCTCGTATCGAGGGTTCAGTCGCTTTGGCGACCAAGGCCGCTCAGGACATTCAGGCTATTTAGTTCTGCTCGCCACCCTGAGTTTTGGCAAATTCTTCACTGCGAAATGTCAGAACTCAAACGACCAGATATTGTCCGGAATATCAAGAATCCCTACAGATGCTGATCCAGTTCATCCATGTGCTTGCGCTGCTCCTTGAGTTTTTCCCTTAGGCGATTGACCCTGTATCTGCGTAAGATAAGGCCGTTAAGATGAGACCATCAAACTCACTTCTCCATTTCCTGTTGTCGAATATACATAAGCTCGTGTGCGGCCTCGCGTTTGGTGAAGGAGTCCTTCCTGCTTGTGGTCAGATATGACGTCATACATTTTGTCTCAGTGCGGGCGTACTCGGCCATGAAGCCTCGCGGCTTGGGAGCACCCAGATCGCCTGCAGCCATGATTCTTGGAGTAGTAGAAAGAGATCGGAGAAGAGCTGGGTTGGTAGTGATGCGGAGAATGGGTCGTGAGGTTGATAGCATGGTGGGTGGATTATGTCGATCAGTTCTGAAACTTGGAAGGGATGAGTGGCGCCCTGGTGAATTGTCTGTGTGTGCTGTGTATTGAAATCTGATAACCCTAGTAGTTGCTGATTGAGCAGAGAATAAATTAAGTCACAAGTAGTGCAGAGGCTGGCTATTTAAAACATTTAAAACGAAGTGGTGATGACTGCATGCCAGAGCCAAGTCAGGTGACAGGCCGTATGGTCCGATGCGGTGATTTCATGATTGGACAGCTCGAGAGTCTGCGCTGCCGAAAGTCCCTAACCTCATGGTACGAGACGTTGCGCCACTGAGAACCGGTTCTTTTGCTCCGGCTTGGTGCATCTCCCAATGAAGATGAGGGTTTGCCCTGAATCACTTGAGGAGCTACATTCTATAATAGTGTCTTGCAAAGTCTCATCATCATTATAACATTGTTGCTCGATATTATTTCTATAGCACATAGCGGAATCCCTTCTGCAGCCGTCGAGCAGCAGCAAGGTCAATCCCCTCAACATCAGCAGTAGCCTGTAGTCGACGAAGGTCCTTGTCACTAAGCTGGACGTCCTCATTCTCAAGGCGCTCCTGGCGTTTGTTGAGCATGCGCAAATTAAAGTACAAAAAGATGGCCGCGAGACCGCCAATAGCCTGCAGCGCAATACAAACACCCATAGCGGTGGGGAAATGTGGCTTCTCTTTGTCAAAATACGTATAGGGCGTCCAAATCGAGGCACTGTTTCCAATTGAGTTGAAAAACGCAAACGCTATTCGAGTTAGTTCAATCTTTGATGTAGCGCGGTGCGAAGCGATCACTTACCGACAGCACGCTTGGCTGGTGGTCGCGGAATGGAACTAGCGAGCCAAGAGTATAGAGTTCCGTTCTGGGCGAAAACGAAGACCATTAGGAAGAATGAGAAATATCTCGGTCCAAAGGAATTTGTCTTCATAAAGATAATAAATCCGGCGATGGTGATCGGAATTGGATAAACGAAGAACCAGAATCTCTTCTCCAGCTTATCAGAAGCCATAGAATGACAAAGAGAATACACAACCATGAAGAGGTATGGAGGTGCCACGAGCACAAGAGTGAGGGTTTCGCTGTAATTCAGCGTCTTGACCAAGGTCGGGAAGTAGTTTTGGAAACCAGCCGCCCCCGTGATGCACATATAAGCCAGTGCGAACACATATGTCTTGATGTCGGTCATGGCGAGTTTGAAACCCTTGAACTGACTTTTCCCTCCTTTTTCGTCCAGGTCTGCCTCACCAGCCTCAATAGCAAGACGTCGCTGGGCGACCTTACGCATCTCGGGGGAAAGAAGTTTCCATGTCTCTGGGAAATCAGGTAGAACGAAACAGATTGCTAGTCCAATGGCGCAAGTGATAGATCCCTCGATAATGTAGAGCCATTGCCATGCTGAAAGTCCCCGCTTGCCTTTGAGCCCGTTGAGAATGCCGGCGGCGATCAGGTTTCCGAATGCGCCGCTGAGTAGAGAGCCGGAGTAGAAGATGCTCATTCGAAAAGCCAATTCCTTCTTGGTGTACCATTTTGATAGATAAAAGAGGATGGCGCAGAAGAAGGGCGCTTCGACTAAACCAAGTATGAATCGACATGCGACGATGCCTCCATAGCTTGTGACTTGGCTTGTCACTGCAGATACCATTCCCCAGGCACAGACGAAGAATCCAATATATAGCGACGGTCGACCCATGTAGTTCAGAAGCATATTCGATGGCACTTGCATTAGGATGTATCCAACAAACAGCACGGAGAGACCAGTCTGGTACTTCGTATCATCAAGTCCCAAATCGTCCTCGAGGCCTTGGAGTTTCGCTGCGGCATAATTATTGCTATTCCCTATTAGCATTCACCGTTGGCTATAGGTATATCCACCTTACTCACCGATCAATATAATTCATCAGATAGACTAGGATGGACAAAGGCATGATTAATGCATCAATGCGTTTGCGCAGTTTCTTCTCGATGACTTTCTCCTCTGCAGTCAACTCTGCCATATGGACGACCTCCTCATGGCTCGAGTTCATCTTCAACCCCAGCTCCGCCTCGGTCATGGGATCGACGATTCCAGCCATCTTTCACGTTCAGGCGGGAAAAGCAGACAAAATAATATGATAAAGCAGAGGAAAATTGCCGGGGATGACCATGATTTATGTCGAGCGGGGAGCATAGACCATGTCATGTTACTTGTTCCCGGGCTGGCGACTTGCACAGAGGAGCTGGTAGTACCAAATGCACTGGCCATATCGCATTCATCCCGTAAAAGCCGGGGAAACGTGGGGGGAGGAAGGGAGCGTGGGTCAGCGCCAATCATTTTGCGGGGAAACGCCTCCAGGTGGAGGTGTACGAGCGATTATCCTATGACGGTGTGAGAAGGGGACAACATATGACGGTGAGAACAAGCCCTTTACCCCCACGGTGGAGGTAAGAGAGTTCCAAGTGGAGAGGCACTATCCCTTCACTCTCTCGCCCGTCTCTTACCTTGTAACTTGGCTCGGACTAACTCCGTGATTTCGGCTTTTTATATTAACTCTGAAGCATTGGACCCTTTTGGGCTTCTGTGTGCCTTGATCAATTTACTATGTGCACAGTTGTCAGTATGAATAGATCTGTAGCGATCAATTAGCACATTTGAGAATCTTATATGATGATCAAGAGGCAAAAAGGAATACATACAATATGGTGGACGCTCGACTGTAATTTCCTGATTCAACGCGCCGATCAAACCTTACACCGTCAGTGATATTCACTTGCCTAGTTGAGTTAGTCTTTTAGTCTCATCTTCATGATCTCGCACTTTGTCCGTGTTTGGAGAGCTCGGTCGGGGTAACTCCTGGTGTGGAACCCGTTGAACCCGATACCTCATATTTCGGCACGACTTGGGGTACATCCTCGGTATATGGTACTTCGAGAGTCACCAATATTGACCAGTGGACAATAATAAAAAAAGACCAACAGAGAACTTGTCGACAAGTCTATATGAAATCATAGGTCAATTCTGTCAGCAAATGTGCCCGCAAGACTGGATATCTCAAGCCGACCTGAGGGAGAGCAATCTGTCCGAGACTGAGATTGGCTGTCTCCAATCCACCATTGCTTTTTCTGTTTTTTCCTTTTTGGATGCTGCTTTGAATTTCTTGATGAGAAAAAGCAGATTTGCTTTACAACGTTTTGAACCAAGAATCCTGGGGGAAATATTATCAAATTGTATGTATGTATATGCACACCCGTACGCTATGCTGCTTCTGCATCGCAAGGCATCGGCATATAATAGAAAAAGAGGCAAGTCTATGAAGGGTAAAATCTAAAAATTATCAACAACCCACACCAAAATGTGAAGCTCCAAGCTTCGAACCCCGATCACTCAGCCTTCTTGGATTGCTTGGTTCTCAGTTTCATGAGACCAAATACCAACCCATACGAGCTGATCACAAAGAGCGCCACAATGGCGGCATCTCTCCAGCCATAGTAGTAGTCTTTCAGATTGAGGGTATACAAATAATCGGATCCACGGGTGTATTGACAGACTTGGCATCCGGAGGTAGCATCTGGGTTGATGAGGTTCATACGGCTGCCAATGGTCTGCATGAAACCGCTGAGGTATTCACCGCAGGTCGTGCCATTGGGTGCGTCGAACATGGCGAATTCGAGCGGGCTGCAATTGACCTCGCGATCGAACAGAGAGAAGACCAGCATACTGCCCATGAGGTAGTTGAAGGGGTTGAGCCAGTAGATCCAGTATCGCCAGAAGCTGACGATCTGAGTGTAGGGCACCAGGACACCACAGAAGGAGATCATGGTCTAAGAAGCGCAGCGTTAGTTATACGGTCAGGGATTTAGGAGAAGGGGGAACCTACACCAAGGATCAGAGGATTCATCATGGCGGCCATATTGGCGTTAGGCGCATATGCTGCGATAAATTGGCCTACCAGATTTTGTTAGTGGACCTCAATGACTTGAAAATGGGACATCAGCTTACCGATTCCAGTGTAGAGGAATTCATAGAGGAAGAACACGAAGAAGATGCTACCGCTCTTGCTAGATTCAACGGGCATACCGCCCGTCCAGTACCAACAGTTGAAGAACAGAGCGGCGCAGACAATCAGATAGGGGAACTCCGAGACAATCAACGCGATGGTGAAAGCCTTCCAAGAGTACATCTTGGCCTTCTTCTCACGGGCTTCGAATAAATCGCGGCGCTCGAGGAAAGTCGGCTGCAATTGATTAATCACTCCGGGAGCAACAAAGATAGCGTTGAAGACGAAGAATAACACATTTTGAAGGTCTGTAACTGTTTCTCCAATCATCCAATAACTGAAACCCACGAATAGGCCAGTCGATATGTGGAGGGCAAACTTGTTGTTAATGTAATCACAGTTTCGGTACAAAGCCGTGGAGGTCCGTTTCAGAACCAGGCTCGTCTGTTCCCATAGGGTGCAAGCAAATTCGCGACCATCATCGGTAGTGGCTTGCGGTTTGGAGGCAGCCTCATTGATGATAGTGTCGAGCTCCGTGAGCATAGAACCGTGTTCAGGCGACTCTAACCAGACCTTGTTCCAATCTCTGCCCTGACTCAACTGACCAGAAACAACATCAATCATGTGCTCTGCGGGATTGGTTTCCGTCGGGCATGGTGCTCCGTAACGTGAGAAATAGCCCTTGACATCGTGGCCATTCTCTCCAATGGGACCAAAGTAGACGGTCTTGCCTCCTTTAGCCAAAAGAAGAAGCTGATCAAACTCGGCAAAAAGCTGGGCAGATGGCTGGTGCACGGTGACCAAAACAGCCTGTCCAGCATCTGCAAGTCGGCGAAGGAATCGGACAGTGTTGTACGCGCTCTGGCCGTCGAGACCACTGGTAGGTTCGTCCAAGAAAATGAGAATGCTAGGCTTGGATACGAGCTCCACACCAATTGTCACACGCTTGCGTTGTTCCACACTCAATCCAGCTCCAACACTACCAATCATGGTATCAGCAAGGTCGTGGAGTTCAAGCAAGTCGATAATGACGTCCACATAGGCAAGCTTTTCTTCACGCGGAGTGGTGGCAGGCTGGCGCAAAAGAGCTGAGAACTCCAACGACTCCCGTACGGTGGCCATACGCTCATGGACATCCAGCTGCTCCACATAACCTGCAGAACGTTGGAAGGAAACGGGCAAGGGGCGACCGTCAACCATGATGGAACCCTGAATGGTTCCTTCAGTTTTGCGCTGAGCTAGCACATCGAGCAGAGTTGTTTTGCCGGCGCCAGATGAACCCATTAGAGCGCCGAGCATACCAGGTTTCACCCATCCATGGACGTTGTCGAGGAGCAGTCGGTCGCCAGTGGGGGTCTTAACAGTGTATGAGAGGTTCTTCCAAGTGAAAACAGAGGTGTTGCGCACTAGCTGGTTATCAAGTTCAGAGGACTCATTCTTGGTTGTGGTGACCTTCTTCTCGGAGATCTGGCCTTCTTCGTCCTTCTGCTGTCCTTGGGTGTGTTTGTGCAAATATTCACGAGGAATAACCAAGGTGCTACCTGATTCGGAAGGTGATTTCCATTTAGAAGTTGCGAAGATTGTAAGGCCCACGAACAAAGCCCACCAGGCCCAGTTGATGCCGAAATTGCGCCAGACATGCGAGTGACTGTATGAGAAAGCCGCTAGATAATTGTCGCCGTTGACGGAAGTCTGCCCTTGAATTGCACCGACAACACCGGCGCAGGATTGGTGGTCCTGGGCGTCCTCATATCCGGGGCCCATGGGAATCAGGTTGTTACCAACACAAGGAATTGCATCTTTTCCATGGAACTCAACACTGAGCAAAGCCTCGAATCCATAGGCAAGTGGATCGATCCAGAAGATCCAACCAAGCCAAGGGTGCATTGAAGGTTTCGGGATCATGTACCCAGTATATAGAACGGTGCACATAATTAATAGACCTGACACTTTGGAGGCTCCATCAAAAGTAGAGAACAGAGCGCCAATAGCTCGGAAAAGAGCAGTCATAGCCTAGGATATATTAGACAATCGGAATCCGGTGAGGCATTGCAAGAAACTTACCATTGTAGTAGTAAAAACGATAATCCAGTAGGTGAAAAATGCCCCAGCGGACATTGAAAGGCCAACCATAAAATAGAGAACTAGGCCGAACATGGAAATCTGGAAAAGCAGAACGGGTATGTCGGCAGCGATTTGAGCGAGACAGAAGGCGGCGGGATGGAAGTAAGCGAAGCTCTTGTGTTTGATCAAGACGGGTCTTCCAGAGAAAGACTCAATGACTTCACTCATGGCGAGCAGGGTATTGTAAAGAAGGGAGAAAAACAGGGCGCCGGATTTGACGAAAAGACCAGCGGAGTTATCGGGAGCATCGTAGAAGAGGGAGCCGGCAATCAGGGCTTGAGCGAGTGTTGCCAGCTGCTTGATGATGAAAGTGGCCTTATCACCCCATAAGATCTGGTACTGGCGCTGCACACAGATTTTCACCTGATCGACAAAGCCGACAGTGAACGGACTGTTCTTCGGTAGATTCTTCGATGTCTCGAAAGCCACACCTTCTTTGAATTCCTCAGTGCGTTCACGAGCGAGATCCGAGTCCGGGTAAGAATACTCTGTGATCATTTGCGTATGGATTGGAGACTTCTCATACTCAGTTCTCAGGGCCTCTGCATTTCGTGGGAATCGATTCTCAAAGCCATCTCGAATTCTGCGCTCGGTGGGCACGGTGACACCGGTGAGGTAATCGGCGATATTGGACCCTTCCCGGCAGATGAATCCAGCTTCCTCCATGAAAGGCCGAGCTTGCTCTCTGGGGCCGTAGAAAATCTGCTCTCCCTCATCCAACACGAGCACTTTGTCGAACATGTCATAAATACCGTTACCGGCCTGGTAAAGAGTAACGATAGTTGACAGATTGAGTGTGTCGGTCATGGCTCTGATAGCCTTGGTCCACTCGAGGGCAGTAGAAGCGTCGAGGCCACGAGTCGACTGGTCCCAGCAGAAAACTGATCCCCGCGTGGCCATACATTCGATGATGGACACACGCTTGCGTTCACCGCCACTAACTCCACGCACGTATTCATTGCCGACCTTGGTATCGGCGGTGTGAGAGATGCCGACGGATTCAAGAAGGAAGTTCTTCGAAGCTTGTTGATACTCCGAGGCCGTCATGCCCTCTGGCAGATGGAAAGGAACCTTGAGGCGGGTGGCAAAGTCCATAGTTTGACCGACGGTCAGGGTTGGGAAAAAGATCTCCTCCTCGGTATTCATCACAATTTGGCCACGGAAGGGTTTGGCCTCTTCAGCAGTCATAGAACCAAAGCGAACGTCACCCTCCACCGATTTGTATCCACCTCGTCGATTGGCGAGCATTTTCAACAAGGTCGTACAACCCGCGCCGGGGCGGCCCAGGACGAGCAACATTTCACCGGGTTTTACGCAGCCATGACTTTTGTTCAGAATCGTTTGTAGGGGAAGCTTTCGTCGGCCCTCTTTGATTTTGGTCGGGATGTTGAACTGGGAGAGAACGGTCTCATTAACCGCCGCTTCGGCACTTGCTACCTGGACGGAGAGATCCTGCCATGTCACACCCAGCTCCTGTTTTTTGAACCCAGCAGCCAAGTTTCGATTGTGATCTTCCTGGAGCTGGGACATCATACTCCAGTCATTCACTTTCGGCTGGGGGTTCTCTTTGGGAGGTCCTTCGCCGGTAATTGTCGTAGCGCTTTCGGTATCATATTGGATCTCATCCAGGCTTGCGCCCAGATGCTTTCCTGGCCCCTCCATGGCGAAGGTAATGCAAAGGAAAGATCGAGGGGGAAAGGGAAAGGTGCCGTTCAGTAAACGTAGCAGAGATTTGGTGGGAATCCATCCTTTTATGACAGTTCAAGGATCTCCGGCGTTAGACCGAACTCCGAGGCCGAATGCAAAATTATTATTGGCAGCATATCACATCTTGCTAGTAAACCCATCTTGCTAATTTTTTCTCCTCTGCTCTAGAACAGGGGGCACCCCAACTGGAGCTCCACAGAAAAGACGGAAGAACACAACTGTCCCGGGGCCGTAGTGTTTTGGGTTCTGATTGGTCAGCTGAAAATTCGGAGCGGACCTCGGAGGGTCTGTTTCGTCTTCTAGCCGCTGACTAAGCGCA
Organism: Penicillium crystallinum; assembly: GCA_027569675.1. Classification (NCBI taxonomy): domain Eukaryota; kingdom Fungi; phylum Ascomycota; class Eurotiomycetes; order Eurotiales; family Aspergillaceae; genus Penicillium; species Penicillium crystallinum. The sequence goes on from JAPDKR010000067.1 coordinate 119,471, forward strand.
TGGCCAATGGACCAGGTAGGTACCTATGGATGGATTGGAACCTATTGAGGTACATGGGGGAATACTCATGATTTACTCAAGTGCTATGAAGCAAAGCTACATCCTATATGTGTATAATTATATCTAAGATCTGATTCATTCAAGATATTATCTCTGTTCTCAGGAAGATGGTCTTCTCTGCAGAACCCAATCAGGCATCTCCCGTCCGAGCTAGAGTATGTACGCAATACTCCGCATGGATCTCGTTGCCCTGTGGTAAGGTAATAAGGTGCCGCCCAAAGCTTCATCTCGGCTACAGGGCTGTGAACCTCAGGGTAGAGCTAAAAATCAAACAGAACAGAGCCCAAAAAAAGCATCAGATGAAACGATGGCTGTGAAAGGCGTGATGCCAAGGACATAGAACTCGGGAGCCCCATCAGTCCCATTATCATTCCGCTTTGTCAGCGGCAAGACGGAAGTTTTGAAAGTCCCGAAATGCGCCTGTTTCACACACACAAACGTGTGCATACACCACGCTAGTACTCCCTACATGAAAACCATGTGTCTAGGTGTTTGTGATCATATGATCAGCCTATGGAATGTCATCATATCCGAAAGATCTACTTCCAGGCATTCGATTCATCAGATTCATCAGAAACGACGCAAAAAAAAAAAATCTGGCCAAGGTCAGAACCTCACTAACCCCTTCAGGTTAGTGATATGAAAATATCAGATGCGGAGATAAGGTGGAAGCCCGAACATACAACATAGAGCTTGCAAAAGGGATCGAGCTGTCTCATTCGGTTCATTCGGCACTCAATTAATCTCCGATACCACCGGACTACAACGCGACTGGTCTAATACAGGTGGGTAAACATGTGATGTTGCTGTGTTTGTAATATCGGTATCTGCAAATGCACTTGGGCGCTCGATTCGTCGAGAATGGAGGCCAAGGCCTCATCTCAATTTGATCGGCAGCTACACTTCTGATTCGCAGGTTGATAGAATGCCCTGTGGCCACCTCGTGATTGTGTACATACAATTCAGGCCAGGTTCAACACGATCGATGTCTGAAGACCCGAGGCACTGACAGGCGAAAAAGTATATGGTTTATCCATGCTCCGAAAATCGATCGAACTTCTCGAATCTCTGGCTGGCAATCTTAGTAGACAACTCCATAATGGATCTTGCTAGGATTTCCAGGATTGGAACAGTGCAATCCATTGATCTCGATATCCAATTGCGCAAATCCACGGCCACGTGGGAGTCCACCCCGTATTCCGAAACTGGATTGGCTGGATTGATATTCTCAAAGGAGACAGAGAGGTGCGAAGCAATCTTCCTGCTGAGAGCGTCACAGATGATGATGGTCGCTTGATCCACCGTTTTCGCAGCATCAAGCTTAGCCTTCAATCCTTTCATTGAGTCACCAGAAACAACAGATTTGCCATGCCTCTGGAATCGATACCGGAAATGCGAAAACAAGGGTGCATCAAAGTTTCCAAGTGACTCGCCTTCTCTCCATTGGCCAAGACCGGTCACAAATTGCTCCCCCGCGTCCGATGGAAGAAAGATTGCTGCTTTTATTAGTGATAAAAGAGTCGGTGTGTCCGTGCCCTGGAAGCCTTGTCTTTCCATCTTTGTTGCCAAGTCTTTGTTCTCTGCAAGATACCCAACATCTGTGATGGTTCCGAGATCTAAAGACACCCCCGGAAGGCCTAGGCTGCGTCGATAAGCGGCAAATGAGTCCATGAAAGCACAACCGGCGGCATAGGCAGCCTGCGTGGCATTCCCAATAACGCCACTGATAGATGATAGCATCAGGAAAAAGTCAAGGTCCATTGGGAGATTTCGATGCAGGTTCCAGGTACCATTGTACTTCGGGCCCATGACGTCTATGTAGTCTTCCAGTTCCATACGTGCTATGTGAACATCCCTGAGGATCATGGCTGCCTGTATGATCCCTCGAATCGGAGGGGCGCTATAAGATATATCATGGAGCATTCGCTGCACTTCCGTCTCGTTGCATATGTCACAGGCTCGGACAGTCACCTGTATACCTATTTCCACAAGTTCTCTCACTGTTGCCTGAGATTGATCTTTCAATAGTCCGCTTCGGTTGACGAAAATTAAGCTTCTGGCTCCATTCTGCGCCATCCATAGCGCGACCTCTCTTCCGATGCCACCAAGCCCGCCTACTAGCATGTAGGATCCCTCTGCATGGAACAGGGGCGGTGCATGCCGAGGTAGCGTGGCCTGCAACAGTTAGCTGGAAACAGTTATGCGTTGGATATTATGAGAGATCGTACTTTGACAAGATCGTTTCCCTGTGTAGAAATCACAACATTTTGCTGGGTTGAAATTGCAGCGATCACCTCTTGAGTACGTGAGATATTATAAGCATCGACAGACGCAGGGCCTTTGAGTCGTTGTTCCAGAAATAGACGAGAGACATTTGGCCATATCTGGCTCATCAACTCACTCCTCTCGTTTTGAAAGTCGAACACGTTCAATATGGACAACGACATATTCTGAGGACAGCATGGTCCGGCTGTTTTGAGATTCCTCATTTGGAGTTGAACATATCGACCAAATGGTGCGATGTAACTTTGTACACTTCGATCCCTTGGTGACTCAAATGCGACTACTATGTCGGCTTTCTTGCCATCAGTCAATCGCAACATGCCCCTGACCAAATCATCTTCCCCGTCGACAAAGATATTTTCGTAGGGTATCCCGTATCTAGCAGCCAACAGCTTCTTTTGGGTGAGATTCTGAACTGTTGCAAAGATGCGAGCGTCTTTCAGCGAGAAAATTTCCACGATTGCCTGTCCAAAATGACCCCCCGCGTCATATATGAGCGCGATCTCATCTGATACAACGGGTGAGAGATGGTTGACTATATAATAAGCCACCGTGTAAGGTAGAGGTATGGCTGAAGCCACTTCGAACGACATCGTATCTTCGATTCTCTGAAAGGCCGATGCACGATCATGATAGAAACTTCGAGCAGTCCCCGTTCCAATACATGATACTCGGTCGCCTATGGTGAGGTCGTGCACCCCAGTGCCCACCTTGTACACTACTCCACTGCATGACAGACCAAGGGTATCATCGGTTTCCCAATCATGTGGGTTGGACTGAACATTCCATTCATTCAGACCAAAGCACTGTACTTCAATCCCAACATAGCCAGCTGGGAGTTCTAGTGCTTGCGAGTCACTGACAAAGCCGGGGGTACCAAGGTTTCTCGAAAGACGGAGACATTCCTTAGGATGATGGAATGGATGCTCGGACACCACCTCGGTGTTATAGATGCTGTCCATGCCCTCGTTTGCCAGCGAGCTCTCTAGTACTCGAGGAATCAAGATTTTCCCATTTCTCTCAGAATATTCTGTGTCCTCATCTGGAGTGTCACTCAGAAATCGGGTGGCCAGGAAGCCTGCAATGATACCGGCAGCTTGTATATCTGAAAGGGGTCTTTGAGCATCCAGATCAAAAATGACAATAGGGCTAACACCTGACTCAGCACGTGCGGTTCTTGCAAATCCAAGAGCTAAGCCTGCATCTGGGTTGACTGGGTTGATCGTCCCTCCACCCGTTACCCAGAGAACTCCTCCACTTTGAGTGAATATTTCTTTTATCCTGTTGAATACCATTGGGTTGGGAGCGGCAAGCAGCGATGTTGATGAAGTATCCAGAACTAAACAAATTCGATCAGGTTTGCACTCCAGATCACCAACACGGACTATGTTCGCCTCGCATTGGATTTTCTCCAATTCAGTAGCGAGATATTCCGCAGTTGGGGTCCCATTTTCGCAAAGGATAGAAAATTTCCTAGGCAATCTCTTGACAGTTTGGCTTTTGGCAACAATGAATTGATGACTCTCTTTGTGCTCTTGGTCAGCAAACGCAGTAACGTCGTTGAATTGGGCTTCTCTCAGGATTCCATCCCATTGATCTTCTGCCCATTGCCCTTGATTTTGACGTAGCTCTTCCGCGGACAAATAATGAAAGGCACCGAGCAACAGACTTTTCAATACATTGTTTCCGGGATCGAAGGGGTTGATCACAATCAACTGACCGGATGGCCTCAATAGGTCATGTATCTTGCCTAATATATTCTTTTCACAGTGCGCAGCACACAATACATGGGGCAAGATGATTAAGTCAAAGGAGTCGTTTTCAAGTCCCTGGTTGAGGAACTTATTCCGAAGAACCAAGCGCTTGCATTCAACCCACTCTGACCAAACCTCCAGTCGCTTTGAAGTGTCCTCGAGCACAGAATCGCTTTCGTGAGCAAATGTGTATTTTTCGCAACGGGGCGTTTCATTGACTGAAATGAGATGATTCAAGAATATTTCCGCTATCTGGCCGGTTCCTGCGCCTAATTCAAGGATAGAGATATCTGGCTTTTTGTGACCGATCAAGTTGATGTACCTTGCTGCTGCTTGGTACGATGCATCTGTGGATAAAATATCCCAGAACTCGTCTACGAGGTGATCGTTATTGATCAAGGAGGTGAAATCAACTTGGTTTCGAATTATAGCCACGAGGTTCTCGCCAATGACACGAAGTACTCCTCCCACCAGGACAGAATCAACACTCTGGAAATGCGACCCTGATCCCGATCTTTTATCGTATCTATCAAGGACCTCTGAGAGGTAGTGGTGGAATCTGCGATGAGAATTGTTGAGGTTTTCTGCTTCAGTTGTGGTCACTTCAGCCAGCGCAACTCGAACGAAATCAGCCGCTATTCTCTCATACTCTGTTTGAGGGACAGGCTTTTGCGGATGATCATCTCCCTCATCAAATAGAAACGACGCATGTTCGTTTGAAAGAAAGGTAGGGTCGACTTTCCAATCAATGTGATAGATAATGTGGCTATCTTTTGGATTCATTGGCATTTCGGGCTGCTCAATGCGTGCACATCGCAGGCCACGGATCGAAATACTTGGCTCGGCTTCGAACTGTTCGTTGCTGCAATTCACCACAGTTATACACGCCGTGACATCCTTTTTCGATGCTGGGCGGACCTGACTACAAATGCTCATAAGACCTCCCGGCGAACAGCTCAGACTAGATGATACGCTCAGCTCTTCGATGTGGACAGGTATTGCAGGACCCTCCTCAATCCCAAAACCTGTAGGCATAGCGGCAAAAACAGTGTGAAATACGCTGTCCAAAATACATGGGTGAATCAAGAGCTCATGCTGGAATGACGCAGGCATCACAGATATCGTGTCTGGGATAGTGATCTCTGCAAAGCATGCTCCATCTTGTGTGGTGCGCGCTTTTGTCATATTCGCAAAACATGGTCCATAATCTAACCCAAATATTCGAAGTCTCTCGTAAAGTTGGTCAATATCAATCACCGATAATCCATGGACTTCAGCCCCAAGGGGGACCATCACAGAATCATCAGTCGGCTCAAGCTCATCACTCATAACACCAATGCTTTTCTGTATCCCAGCCGATCCAGAACAATTTTCTGTCCATCTATTTTCCTCTGTGATGGAATATATGTGAAAGTCAAAATATTTTTCGGTGTGTTGTGTCGATCTTTGGAGAGATACCATAAGCTCGATGGCCGACGTTTCATTAAGCACCAAAGCAGATTTTATCTCAACATTCTGCAAGACGTATCTGGCAACATCTTCTTCGTTGTTTGTCAACTGAATCAATGCTTCGATTGCTATGGCCAGGTATCCTGCGGCAGGGAAAACTATGTTTTCCTGGATTTTGTGATCTAGAAGCCAAGGCAGTTCTGAGATTCGGAGGTAATTTCTCCAGCGAGGCTCGAAGGGACAGGCCATGTTGTCTGGTGCTCCAAGTAAATCGATTCGGGGTAAACGTCGTTTTCGAAACATTTTGCTCAGTCGTGGTTCTGCCCAGTAAGATCTAGTATGATTCCATGGGTACGTTGGGAGGTCAACAAGTAACTGTGGCGATCGATTATTTCTCGTCCTCTTGGGTCTATTGACTGCACTAAAATTAACGGGATGATTGAGTGATGCCAGTGTAGCCACTGCCTCTAACGTTGTAGCAAGTGCATTGGATTTCCGCTTCAGGATGCTGATATAGAATATATCGGCGGATTTGAGTTTCGCATCAGCCTGAAGGATTTGTTTAATCGGGGCAGCAAGGGCTGAGTTGGGGCCAATCTCAACAAGAATATCCACAGATGGCTTTTGGGCTGTCCTTGTCCTTTTGGTTCTAGTTGTTCTTGTATGGCTAGCACGATGACCCTCTGTTTCGAAGCAGAGCTTCTTCAATGATTCTGCGAACTTCACCTGGCCTACCAAATTCAGTACCCAATACTGAGCATTCAATTCATCCAACATAACGCTCGCTCCAGTGACCGAGGAGAAGAATGCTCCTGTAGCAAACTCTTCCTGTTCTGGCTTTCTGGGCCGAATATGGTTTATCAGGGTATGGTATTGCTCGGCAACTGGCTCCATATGAGGCGAGTGATAGGCAACACCGATGTCAAGACGTCGACTAAACACTGATTGATCCTTGAATATCTGCGCCAGAGCATCAATAGCCGTAATATTACCCGATATCGTCACACTCGTCGGACTATTGATACACGCTACTACCAGCTGTCTGGATGGAAAGAGATCCAAGTATGGCTGTATCTCTTCTGCAGACATCCCAACTGCCATCATGGCACCGGCTTGTTTGTTTTCGGCAAAGATTCGGCTGGCCACAATGCCTCGGTAGTATGCCACCGACATTGCATCCCTCCGGCTAAGTGCACCAGTTGCATAGGCAGCAGCAATTTCCCCACTGGAATGGCCTGTCACGGAGTCTGGACGGATATCCCACGAATGTAACAGGTCAACTAGGGCTATTTGCAGAGCCGTGCACACTGTCTGACTGAGACTCGGATGGTTCAAATCGGATTGTTGTGGAGATTTCGTGATCTCTTCTTTTTTTTCACGCTCATGTCAGTGTACAGCTACTGAAAGGGTCATTGGAGTCTGAGTACCTTGGACAGTAAAGGAGGCTCCAATTTCTTCCAGATATCTGTCAATCTCTAGGATCGACCCTTTGAAGACAGGATAGGCCTTGAGCAGCTCATTGCCCATACCGGGCCACTGTGCACCTTGCCCAGTAAAGACAAAACCAAGCTTTGGGCTGCGGACAGCGGTTCTGGCTTTGACACCCTGAGAAAGGGAGGCTGCTAGCCCCGCCATTGTATCTCCTACAACAGTTGCTTTCCATGGAAAGACAGATCGCCGTTCGTTGACCGTGAATGCAAGATCGTCCAAAAATTTCTCACTGTCAACCTCAGGTCCCCTTTCAACAATGTACTTGCTCAAATCCTGCATACATTGCGCACAGGTTCTTTCATCAAAACCAGACAACAATAATATGCGGGTGGAGTCAGGGAATGAGCTAGGAGCTACTTCATCATTCTGGACTTTGGATTCCGTTGACGGGACGAGATCATCACTCTTGAGGCCCTGCTTGGATAAGTATCCCAACGCATCTTCGACAATAACATGTGCATTGCTCCCACCGTACCCAAAGCTATTTACTGACACGCGATGCGGTCCAGTGGTATCCCAGGGTTCTGGATTGAGTTGAATCTGTTTATATCAGCCTCCAATCAATGACCCGTTCAAGCGAACACACCTTGAGGTTCCAATCATCGAGCAGAATACGTGGGTTGATCTTCTCAAAATTCCGGTTTGGTAGAAACATTCGATTCTCTAACATCAGTACTGCCTTAATGACACCCGCTATTCCACTTGCACCTTCTAAGTGGCCGACATTGGTTTTGACGGATCCGGTTCGCAGGGGATTATCAGGCAGTCGACCAGGTCCAAAGACTCGCGCAATTGCTCCTGTCTCAATCGGATCCCCAGCCAGTGTACCTGTGCCGTGGGCCTCAACAAAATCGGTCTCCGATGGTTCTAGGCCAGCCCGTTCATAGACACTTCGAATCAAGCTTTCTTGAGCTGCCCCATTAGGTAGCGTTATACCTGCGGTGCGCCCGTCCTGGTTAGAGCCAGTACCTCGTATCACGGCCCGGATCGTGTTGTGATCGTGTAACGCTTTAGCCAATGGTTTGAGTATGAGGCAGCCAACTGCCTCACCTCGTGCGTACCCATTCGCCTTTTGATCAAAGGTGTGGCATCTCCCATCTGAAGAAAGAAACCTGGCGCTAGATAAGTCTTGTGTTTTCTGACCAGGGGTCCTTTATTTTACCTACTTCATCATACTCATTGTGGACATGAATTCATGACTCAAGATCAAATTGATCCCCGCTGCAATCGCTGTTGATGCGTCACCGGTCTGCAGGCTTTGACATGCTAGATGAAGCCCAACGAGGCTCCCTGAGCAAGCTGTATCTACTGTCATACTCGGACCTTTGAAATCGAAAAAATAGGATAACCTATTGGCCACCATCGCACGGGACTGGCCGGCGTTCGTGCACTGATACATCGGCACACACTCGGGATCCCGAAGAAGGAGATCGGTGTAATCTGCAGAGAAGGAGCCTACAAAGCAGGATGTCTCCGTGCCCATTATTTGGGTCAATGGAATGCCAGCTATGCACCATTAGCCTCGGAAGTGTGGTCCAAGGATCGAACTTACCATTCTCAAGGCCTTCGTATACTACTTCCAGTAGCAATCTTTGTTGGGGATCCATGGCCTAGATTATCCACGGTTAGGGCAACTCGGACTCTGGGAACATATACTCACTGCTGCCTCATCACTCGTCATGTTAAAAAATGGCGCATCAAACAACGATACATCCTCTTCCAGAAAGTGACCACCTTCCACGTTGATCTATTCCGTCAGTGAGCGCAATCTCGATCCTCTGCTCAGCACACTTACTGTTCCATGGCGAGTGTGGTCCGGGTGATAGAATGCTGCACTATTCCATCTCGTAGCTGGAATGGGACTCCAAGCTTCTCGGCCAGCGAGGATCATTTCCCACAGCCTTCCCACAGTCTTGGCCTCTGATGGTCCCCGGAAGCCGATTCCCACGATAGCTATCGGCGTGCAGGGACTTGCATCCACAATCCCCGAACCACCTCCCGTAACAATATCTTCTTGGGGCTTAACTCTACTTGTGGATGACATCTTTTATCTGCTCCGCATCTGCCAATGCCGATCTGTATTGTGCAAGACAAAATGAGGAGGCTAATATCTCTTGGGCCAGGGCTAAGGGCTCCGCTGTGCCAAGCTGATCGGTCTTTTCAACTTATCGCGGCCTTCCTTCTCGAACTGCAACAACCTACATCGTGATACGTTGGAAGGTTTCACCTAACTCGCAGGGAAGTATCCGAGTGCAACCCTCAACGGCAAAAGAAAAGTCAAAGCCTGTGGATGTCTCGATATGAAACGCATTTTTTTCACCCTCGCGAAGAATCTGGAATACATCATTACAAGGCAATCTTGCAACTTGTGTTCCACAGCCGCAAACATACTACTCGTTCTTTCTGAAGAGAGTTTTCTTCAATCTCCTTTCATGAATTCCGGTCGCATAACCAAACTGTCTACCGTTCTTTTGCATTTGAGTTCACCAGATCTGGCTGGACAACTTTCGAATCGCAGTGGCGAGGATGGCGATGTTCTTTTCATCACCGGGGACATCATGACCCTTTCCATGTACAGCGAATATTGAATTCCTCTCAGTGCAAAGCCGATACAGAGCTAGCGAGTAGTCAAAAAAGGGGTCTTTGGCTCCGGCAATATGCACGCAAGGGATTGAGATAAAGCCCTCTAACCCCTCATCTACAACGGGGCGCTTCCCAGGATCCATGCGGAAAGGTGGCAGAGAATTGATAAAAATTGCGCATCGAAATAGTGCAGGCTGATTTGGATTCATCTTGGCATGGTGGATCATGAAACCCGCTGCAAATGTACCCCCATGGGAGAAGCCTAGAATTCCATCGAACGGACCTTCCAAGGCAACTGTTTCACTCAGTTGCTCATAGGCCTCCAGGATGTCGGATTCGTCGCTATCCTCGAGGGAGAAGGTGCGTGGGAAACGGTAGTAGCTGTAGTACGGACCGTCATAGTATCCGGCAATTCCCGGTCCTGGGACCGAATCAATCTCCCCTTCGAGGAAAGAGAAGGTTGCGGTGTTGTCCCGCTGAAGCTCGTGCATCAGACCACCTGTTTTATTAGAGTTCATGTGCTGTCACTCAAACAGAAACCGGCATACCCAGTTGCGACTGTAGAATCTGTTGGGGAATTAGCATATCGACTCTCCCTATCGGTACCTTTGGTAGCCTGCCTTCTGATTCGTTCCCCAGCCATGGAGGCACAACAATCGAAGCGGCATTGCGGTGGGCGATAAACGGTCTTAGCAGAGTTGTTGCGATTGTCATGGTTCTGTTGTCTGCGACATTTTTATAACTGCACTGGAGCAGACCATCCACGGCGGAAAATGTGCTCAAATTGTTCGCTTCATTTCCTCAAAATGCACGAACGACCAGGATGGAAACCCGCCGTGCGATACTCCGTAAACATCTCTAGCCTAGACTCAACGAGGCAGTCACATGGATGTCAATTTACTTGCAGTCGATGCCTATCAATGAGGTCCACTTGGAGGTTATCATCGCAGCCAATAATTGCCCACTATGGAGCACACCAGATGGGCTTACCCATTCAGTGAGAGATGTGGCTGTTCCAAGGCAGGGGCGGTGACGTAGGAGGAATACAGATGACGATAGCGGCCACTTGTATGGGTCTACCGCTTTATTCTCCGCCTTTATCGTACTATGTGAGGAGGGGTTTGTGTTGGCAATAATATATCATGTGATCCTCGTGCCTGATGGTCACTATCGTCTGCTGTAAAGAGGATACTTTCCCGATCGACTATCTTCTTTTAAAGCTTCATCTTCAGAGCATCAATTTCCATTTCACTTTCCCAGCTCCTCGCTTTCTTGTGACTTGTTGTTCAGCATGCCTTGGTCCTTTGCTCTCCCTCAGGCTATCTTCGGCTCGCCAATCTTGGCCGTGGCAACTCCGATTGCAGCGGGCACCGCTGTCGCTCTTCTGACCAATCGTATGGCCACCAAATCACGCATAACCTAACCTGACATATCACTGACTGGAGATCCCTTCCATGTACTCCGTGCAGGCAGGCAAAATCGTTCTACCTACAACCAGCTCCAACAACCGCCCTATAGCCCCCCAGGTTGGCTTTTTGCGCCCGCCTGGACTCTCCTGTATGGGTTGATGGGGTATGCGTCTCACCATGCCACCACTGTGGCCTCGCAATCCCTCTCGCTTGCAGCTCGTGATGCGCACACCACTGCTCAGACCCTTTACACCACACAATTAGGCCTAAATTTCATGTGGATGCCACTGTTCTTCCGCCTTGGACGGCCCGCCTGGGCACTCGGAGATTTGGCTTTATTAGCCGGCAATGTGGGTGCCCTGATGGCCAACTGGTGGACAAGCGATCGCACCGCGTTCTGGTGTCTAGTCCCTTACGCTATTTGGCTGAGCTATGCGGCGTATCTCAATGTTGGTGTTGGGATGTTGAACAACTGGACCCTTCCTGGCAAGGAGCGGTCAGAGTAAATAAGATAAGAACGCAAAATAAGGACAAGGTCATAGAAACTTAGCAAGAGGAGTGTGTGGGACAGGGTTCGAGGCCTTTTTGAATCATGTGCAAGATACAAGGATTTACGCAATTCTAGATCCATTCTACGTTAGAGAAACCCCACCTGGTGGCGTGGGCTGTAAGCTCTCGGCGATTCGTAATGTTTGTGAATCCTCCAGTGGGTCTTGCTTCTATCTATAAACTGTCTGTTCGCCGGCTGATATCCCTTTTGTAACTCTCCTAACTCTCCTTTGAAGTCTGATCTTATCCAGGTGGATACATGCTAGTAGTCTTGGAGTGAGGGACTTAGTTCTGATACTCCATTGCACTCCACTCTCTGTCTCTCAGGAGGTGGCTATCAACATCCGCCAAGTCAAACCAAACGTGGGCCGGGATCGACGTATTGGGCAGCCCGAACGCGGCCTAAAGGGGTTCTAAACGCTCAGAAGGAATGATGGCAAGGCAAAGTCTAACACCAAACTCCCATGGTACAAACAGGAGAGAGCATATCATACGGAAGTATGGGCAGTTCTCGGTCTTCCAGGGAACCTATTGAGCCGGATGACTCGGTGCCAGTGCCAATGTCAACCGGATCGCCACCTCAGACCCACCTCTCGCTGAAGTGCAAATCCAGCATGCAGTGCACAGAGGATGGAGTATGGAGTACGTACGTTGTCCTCTAGAGAATCATCCTGTGGAATTTCGTGTCATGATAGGAGGATCAGTTAAAGTGTGATATCGCGGGTACTTAGGGTTACGCCTAGTGAGAGACAACGAACTAATAAGAAGCAAGAATTGTGTCATGCAGTAGTTCAAAAAAAAAACCAAAAAGAAACCATGATTTCATATCTGATTGAAGATCTAGACTCTTTCTTTTTATACAAAGTAAGGTCCTTGTTTAACTTATTTTAACACTGCTGCCGCATTAAGAGATTTCCACTTAAAGCTGCTCTAGACCAATTCTTGTTTAGTGGCTTTCGAACTTTTTCTCTTCACTTCTGTTTTCCCCCTCTTCTTTTCATGTTTTCTGATTTTGACCTGGGACCTTTTTTGTGACTTTGCGTGCTTTGCGTGCCTTGCATAGAGAGGCTTGCAGCTCTCGGCTAATCTCCCGAGACCGAGCCACCCGCTCGCCGACTTTCCTCCATGTCGGGCATCACCAACCCACATCCCAGTCCGAACGAAGAATATGCAGAGTTTCCTCTCCCAATCATTCCCGCTTCAGCAGATCGCCAAAGTCTTGAGCGTGAGGCGACCGCTGATGTTAGCCAATACGATGTTGGACTTGAGCCACCAGTCGACAGTCGCACTCGATCGCATCGGGTGCGCTTTCGCTCGTTGAGTCTGCGCCGACCTGGCTCGCAGGATGTGTCGGATCCCTCAGCGCGCCCATTGTTGCCGCCAGACAGCGAAATTCCCCTCGCCGGAACCATCACCCCACCGGCCCCCGCACATTCTCGGCATGGCTCAGGCCTCGCCAACGTACGCACTCCCGATGAGTTTGGTCAGTCGGAGAAACAGGACTTTGCGGACCCGATGGATCGCACCCACTCTGCTCGAGAGCGTTTTAGAGCTGCTGGTCAGCTTTTGCGCCAGAAAACCAGTCGCTTGACCGAACGCCTCGGTCGCCCTCCAGATGAAGGCGAGGCGCTAAACGCGTCATACATTCCTGACGACTTTGACACCGGCATCCCACTCGAGGAGCTTCATGCCCGCCGTTCTCGACATGAAGCTGACCGACTACGGGCATTGGAGGATGGCGAAACCCTTATCGAACCACCCGCCAGTGCCGAGGCGCATCGCCTCGTCCGCAGTATGACCATGGTCCAGGACCAGTTGCGGAAGCGAAAGCCCCGTGGTGCATATCAGCGATCGGGACAGACCACCCCGGAAGGTCTGATCAAGGGCTTTGCCCAGCGCCGCCGGTCAAGTGGACTCGCCGGTGGTAGCGGTATCCTGTCTCAATTGCTGAAGCTCCAGGCAGCTCAAACGGGAGGCTCTTCGCGCCCGGAAAGCGTGATCACCGATGACTCCGATAGTGAGACACAGGTGTCTTCCGGTATGACCACCCCGAAGAAAGGCTCTCTCTCCCCGACTATTACTCTGTCCATGCCTACGTCTGGCTCTGCGACGCCCCGCAAGGAAAAGCTCAAATGGTACAAAAAGCCAAACCATCGGTCCACTTCGTCGCTCGTCAATGCATCGATGAACCTCAGCACGGCTAGTCTGCCTGCCGCAGTGGACGCCGCACCTGGTATCCCCGGAAGACGGAAGAAAAAGCGCAAGACCCGACTTGAAGACGAGATCCGTGTTACGGTGCATATCGCGGAGATCATCGCGCGTCAGCGCTATATCATGCAGCTATGCCGTGCGCTTATGCGATATGGTGCGCCGACTCATCGTCTGGAGGAATACATGCAAATGACTGCCCGTGTCCTGGAGGTATCCGGTCAATTTTTATATCTCCCTGGATGTATGATCATGTCTTTTGATGATCCAACCACTCGCACTGCTGAGGTCAAGCTAGTGCGAATGGTACAGGGTGTCGATCTCGGCCGTCTCGCCGATACACACAACGTATACAAAAACGTCGTCCACGATCTCATCGGTGTCGAAGAGGCAACTCATGAACTAGACGAAATCATGCAGCGCAAGCCCCGATTCAACAAGTGGATTTTGGTGCTGATGTACGGCATGGCAAGTACTGCCGTCGGCCCATTCGCTTTTAAAGCACGGCCCATCGATATGCCCTTGATCTTTTGTCTCGGGTGTATTGTTGGGCTGATGCAGCACGTCCTAGCGCCGCGGTCTACACTCTACTCCAACGTGTTTGAAGTCACTGCGGCTGTCCTGACTTCTTTCCTTGCGCGTGCACTTGGCAGCATTAGGGTCACCCGCAATGGTGAATCCGAAGAACTCTTTTGTTTCTCTGCCATGGCACAGTCATCTATCGCTCTTATTCTCCCTGGTTTCATGGTTTTGTGTAGCAGTCTGGAACTGCAATCTCACCAAATGATCGCTGGTTCGATCCGCATGGTCTATGCCATTATCTACTCACTCTTCCTGGGTTATGGTATCACAGTGGGAACCACTATCTACGGACTCATGGATGGCAATGCGACATCAGCAACGACGTGTTCAGGCCTGGATGTCTATGGTTCTGTTTACACACGCCAATTTCCCTTCGTGGCCATCTATGCTGTCTTCCTAGCCATTGTCAATCACGGAAAATGGAAGCAGATGCCGGTCATGGTTGTCATCGCTGTCTCTGGATACATTGCCAACTACTTCAGTACGACCAAGCTTGGCACCCAATCGGAAGTCGCCAACACTGTCGGCGCATTTACTATTGGTGTTCTGGGCAATCTCTACAGTCGTCTTTGGCATGGTCATGCTGCCACTGCCATTCTTCCAGGTATCTTCGTGCTGGTTCCTTCTGGTCTTGCTTCTAGTGGATCTTTGATCGCTGGTATCAAATACGCCGACGAGGTTCGCCAGAACCTTCAAAAGAGTGGGAACAGTACCTCCTCCAACGCCCTCTCTGAAACTTCAGTCGCTAGTCTTGGTTTCGGCATGATCCAAGTTGCGATAGGTATCACAGTTGGACTGTTTATTGCCGCGTTGGTTGTCTATCCGTACGGGAAGAAGCGCACTGGTCTGTTCAGCTTTTAGATATTTTCTTTGCATCTTTGAACATAATTCTCTTATCTATGTGTCATGTCTGTCAGTTTTGTTTTCTGCATTTTGATTTATCAGCGTCATTCAGCGGGTTTGGGATTGAGGGAACTTTATAGAGTTCTAAAAGGCGTCCTTGAGCGATCACATATTAGACATCTACAGCTTCTACATTACAGAAAATACCACATACACCTCGGTTTTCAGATTGGCCTCCAATTACCGCTATTCTATGATTGTCCCGGTCAAAAAATAAACCTTTTATCAGATCTTGCCTCGTATCGGGGTCCGCCGAGCGCCTAAACATCGCTACGAACATCGCCATATATCTTAATTCTCCCTCCGTACTTAACGACACAAAGAAATCCATTGAAAATGCGAACAATCATCCCAACCGACTTCATCACCTCAGACCGCGGCGGTGTCGTGGAAAACCGACACAGCGTCCACGCAGCCATCACCGACGCAACGGGCAATATCCTCTACGCAGTGGGCGACCCTTTACGCGTAACCCTCGCGCGCTCCGCAGCAAAACCCGCACAGGCACTAGCAATCCTGGAAACAGGAGCTGTAGAGCACTTCAAGCTCGATGAGGGCGATCTAGCCTTTATGTGCGCCTCAAACAGCAGTGAGGAACGCCACATCGCCCGCGCCCGGAGTATGTTGATGAAAATCTGTGCCTCGGAGGATGATCTCCGCTGCGGGGGACACCCGCCTCTTTCCGAGGCTGTACAGCGCGTGTGGATCAAAAGCGATTTCACCCCCACCGCCGTGTGTAGCAATTGTTCGGGCAAGCATGTTGGAATGATGGCGGGTGCGAAGATGTTGTGTGGTGATGCGGCGGATTATCACCTATCCACGCATCCGATTCAGCTATGCGTTAAAAGTGTTGTCAATGAGATCTGTGGGCTTGGAGATGATGAGTCTGTTTGGGGTCTTGACGGGTGTAATCTGCCTGCCCCGGCCTTTCCATTGCACTATTTGGCGAAGATGAATGCGAAATTTGCTGCTGCGGCTGATGTGGTGGCATCGGGTTCTAATGTATCGCCGAGAACGGCAGCATTGAGTCGTGTCTTCAATGCTATGTGGCAATATCCTGAACTGGTCGCTGGGAATAATCGCTTTTGTACGATTCTGATGACTGCATTCCAGGGTCTGTTGATTGGGAAGCTCGGGGCGGATGGATGCTACGGCATCGGTGTTCGAGAGTGTGAACAAACCAGACGTCTTGGGGCGGATGGTGCTATTGGGATCTCCGTGAAGATCGAGGATGGCAATATTGGCGTTCTGTATTTGGCTGTGGCTGAGATTTTGGAGCAGCTCAAGATCGGAGATCCCGAAATGCGTCGAGCTCTCTCTAGCTTCCACCATCAGAAAATTGTCAATACAGTAAATGTTCAGACTGGCAAGCTATCGCCTTGTTTCCAAGTGCGTCCAACATGCTGAGTTTAAGTGGCATCCCACACCTTACATAGAACACTTAATCAAGTACAAGTATCAAACATTGAGAATTATGTCATTAGCACTTCAGTTCCCATTGATCAAAATGAGAAATCTAAGGTCTATCGGAAGTGGAAATAAATGAAACAGGAGTATTACTATAGGATGAGAGAATTATATGGCCTCATAAGGTATGTATCTCTTCTCTGTCTCTTTCAGTGCTATCAATCCCACTAGACTTATGCATGGGAAGCAAACAATACCCTTTTTTGAATGAATATTCATTGATAGACAATTGTATTATCATTAAGACTCTATTGTTTCCTATTTCATTCATAACTCCATTTCTGGAGTTATTTCATGTCTATTCAGAAAGGCGTATAAGACGATATAATTCCCTCAATAACATATAACGTTCACTATCAGTATAATGAACACAATAGTGAATAGATCACAGACTCTATCTAGTAATTATAAAATAACATAAACTGACTGCATCACTCTGATTCCCTTCAAATCCACCTCTCATCGCATCCACTCTACAAGAAACCATGGATGCCAACATAAGTGACTATGAGCACCACTCAGTGGCAAGTACCCCATCCACACTGATCTATAAGCAAATAAGCTAATATATCACAGCCCTCAGGAATGAGAAAGAGAAAGCGCTCGGCCGAGCAAGATTCCTCGCGGGTAGGCCCTGGCGTGTCCTCAGAAGTGATCGATATCCAATGCAGAAGCTGATATGATTATTCCTATACAGGCGAGGAAAAAGCGAAAGCCAGCTCTTGATGACCTGCAGAAGCTGCTGGTGACCTACCGCAGCTTACATCAAATGCAGCGGGAGGTGAACGAGAACCTCGCCGTCTGCCGACGCGAACTCACCAAGTACAAGCTTGGCAGTGTCTCAAGGAAGACTCGCCGCCGCCATCGGGGCCGCGTGCGCCCCTTTCAATATGTGCGGTCTTCCTTGAGTGTTTCAGTTCGGGTGGAAGAAGAACCATCCACATTCTGGGGGCGTGTGGGATCATGGTTCGGAAAGTGGTGGTGAGAGAGATGGGGTGGAAGGGGGAGGGGGGGACATGGCAGTGAAAATGCTCGGATACAGGTTCTCGCTGGCGAGAACACTGTCTGGTCATGATTTCTATCAACGCCTATCTCTATCAATGACAGATGCAACTGTGCTTGATGGTTAACAAGCCTCGTAATCTCTAATTTACTGTCGAACCAAAACTCCTCGATATCTCATCTTTCCATTCCGAAGGGTCTCCATAGCCTCCTCAACGCCGTCTTTGGTCAAGGGGAATGTCATCGTAGTCGGTGTGATCTTCTTTTCGGCAGCGAATTGAATCAAGGTACGGAGAGAATGACGGGAGGCCACAAGTGAGCCCTGGATTCGGATGCCCTTGATATTCATGAAGAGGAGTGGCACTGGTGAGGGATTGAAGTCGACGGTCAGGGGGTAGATTGAGCCGTGAATGTCCATGAGAGGGATAAGGCTACTCAACATTAGTAATCGTCTTCAGCAAGAATCTGTGAACAACATACGAGGCATAATCAACATTAGCGCTTCCGCACAGGAGGAGATGGTTCACAGGCTTGAACCCAGAGATCTCCTGACCTGCACGGAACACATGATACTCAGAGGCGCCAAAACTGAGCGCTTCCTCGCGCTTGGCTTCTGAACTTGACAGCACCACCACATGGCACCCCATAGCGGATGCCAGTTTGATAGCCAGATGTCCTAGACCCCCGATGCCCATAACGGCCACTCGGTCAGTGGGCTTTACGCCATATTCGGATAGCACGGTCCAGACAGTTGCACCAGCACACATCAGGGGTGCTGCATCGGCCGAATCATATCCATCCGGAATGGGAACCACACATCCAGCATCCCAAACAACACCTTCACCAAAGGATCCAAGATCGTGGTCGTGTGTTCCGTACTCTTTCTTGTTTTCGCAGTATTGGTCCCAACCTAGCAAATCAGTGAGAACCTTTCTTTTCTATCTTTGATTATACTGAGACATACCAGTCAAGCACCTCTCACAGTTACCACATACATAATGTGTGTATCCGAATCCGACACGCTCCCCAACCTTCACATTGGTGACACCGGGGCCGATCTGACGAATCACACCTACACCTTCGTGACCTAAAGCCTGTCCTGACTTGAGGAAATGTTCGTCTGTACCGCAGAGACCCGAGTGTGTGGTCTCGATGTATACCTCATTGTATTGCAGCGTCCGTGTGGTCTTGTCCGCCACGATCTTGCCTTCTTTCGAGCCACGGAAGACTTCAAAGGTGACGCTCATTGTATCGACGATTTTGGGCTATAGACAAAACAAGCTATGTAACTTTGAATGTCGACATTAGGCCCCTTACCCCTCTTTAAACCACGATCAAATATTCTTCATTGCCAGCTTGATTTATCATCCTCCTGAAGCCGTGCCGGTTCTCCGTCAATGGTCCACCTTGGATTTTAGCTTGACGGGCAGCAGAGTGAGGAGAGTGGATCCAATTGATCGCCCAGCCCGTTAAAGTCATTCTAGAAAAGTTCTACCCCCGTCTAGCCTAGATTGTGGGATCAAGATATCTCATCATCGAGCTTGAATCAGAGCCAGGTCCGCAAGGCCTGGTGATAGGGACAAGCCTAAACCACAATGGGCGAACCTCCGTTCCGGGGGATCCACCGAACCGGACATTGAAGAAGCTGACGGTGTAATTGATCCCCCGAGGGCTCGGAGACTTTATCTTACTGTAGATTGCCTTCGTCATTGTTAGGGGTGTTGGGCGGATGAGGGTACAGATAGCCTTACTCCTCATATAATACCAAAAGGAATTGCAGCAACTTGATCTCATCGACATAATATAAGTAATTTGGTTAATGCAGTGATGTGTAACGGTAGAGTTCCTGAATTTGCGCTATACATGATCTACACCATGAATTTGCCAGCAGAAACAATACAGGAAACAATATACGAATCCGAGCTCAATGATCTGGATCGATTGACTCGGCGTGGCACTCACAGCACTTGGGTTCACAAACATGTAAGGCCCTTTTTCCCCTTCGGCATACTATGGATTCGGCGTTTTACCTGTTCACGCGCATTGATGTCTATAGAGCACAAAATGGAAGCCTTTTCCAATAAGCAGTTTCCTGGTCTAGCGGTTATGATTTTCCGTTAACAAATGCGATTCGCATATGTTCCGGAAAGGTTCTGGGTTCGATTCCCAGGGAAACTATTTTTTTGCTTGCCGTCAATTCTGACACCCAATCAGTTCTGACCATTTCTGTACATTTACGGAGTATGTCTCAGTATTTTTGCTATTTTTGAGTTATCAAGATTCGCAATCTGCTTGAATGAGGGCCTAGCGGACACGTCTACCTCTTTTCCACTCCGTCAGCTCATCCAGGCCAAATTCCAGTGGACGTCTCTACCGAATTTAGCGACATAGGATGTAAGCAATTGGCTTTTTGTGGATGATACGTGCACGTGAATTTCTAGCGCTTCTACTTGCCGGTGACCAATCTAAGCAAATGGCAAGTGAACTACTGGGTCTGCAAAAACAAAAAACAAAACCAAAAAACAGGCGACATCACCATCGCTTTCTATTATTTACTCTATAAAATATTTGCCCTGACTCTGGTGGGTGGTCATATGACAGTGAATGATATCTTGATGGCTGCGTATATATATTTTGGAACAGGCACGCACACCTACTACATCGCGACCACCCTCACTGAAACCGGCCTTTGACAGAGACTACTATCCTACCAAGCCCTGGAGTTATATGACATGCCACCTACTTCCCTTATCTAGCTCAAGTCGTCAGTCAAAAATGAGGATAAAACTAATTTCTAGGACTCTAGCACTAGAATTCCATCGCCGTTCTGTAGGTATCGTGCTAACTGTGATCTACAGTGTGACCAATATTGCCTCTAGCCGGATATGGACAAATTAAAGAGATACATATTTTCCCTGTTGTTGCGTTGTAGTTTACGTTCGCGTAGAAAAAGATATGTGTGTACTCGGTACTTTGGTCTTAAATGTCCCATCGTTGGACTTTGTGGAAGTTAGAATCAATTATTCAACACTTTTATGCACTGCATAGCATGTATTGGCCAATAATATGACCAGATGCCAAGCAATTCTCACAAAAATCAAAAACACAGCCAGACGTGGGACTCGAACCCACAGCCCCCAGATTAGAAGTCTGATGCGCTGCCAATTGCGCCAGCCCGGCTAGAAGGTTTACCGCTCTCGAATTTTTTGAACTTATCAAACAAATAGTCGTATACGGATCGAAATGGTCAATGTTTTGTTGTAAAGCTTCCACATCCATATAAAGAACGGTACACTTAGGGACCAGGCCATATTCCCCGCAATAACACAGATGTGATAAAGAAAAAGAAGCGATTCCCAATTTATTGGAAGCCATCGAAACTAGGGCAGTGAAGAGAGAAGGAATGCATTGACCCTATTGACCTAAAAACGATCCCTATGGCCACTCGTATGTCTGGCGCTCATCAGTTACTCAAAATTCTGGCAGATTTACATGAGGCTGGGATTATACACCGTGGTAAGTGGACATTCTTTTATCCTTCTTATCTCTCTTCGCAATATTCTAAGAAAAACAAATCATATAGATCTAAATGAGAGGAATTGTATGTGGTGAATGGCTTCTCTTGATAGTCTTACATGGAAGAATCTTGGCTCTGGTTTAACGCCCGATGATCGCCGATGGAAAATTCATAGTCACGATGGTTTTTTAATGAGATGCAATCCAACTGAACTCAAGGACAGTCCACGGATCTCTTTTGAGAATGCGTCGCCGTTGTCGTTGGAGGCATTGCTATTGAGAAACCTTTCCTACATCAAAAACCAGCGATACAGGCAGATGATGCAACCACTTTCTCGACATCACTGGGAAAGCCGGGGCGTCTGGTGCTTGCCTAGTTTGCTCAGTTTACCAAGTGAACCCGAGGAGATATCGTTGAGGGCCAGCTGCTGGAGCCAGCTTCTCTGGTTCTTGCCTACTTAGACTCCTGAGTTCCTTCCCAAAGCATAAGTCCAGAAACATTCACCTACTACTGTAGTCAAACTTCGATCTAGTTCTGTAATCACCAAACCTCATTATACCACAATGTTCTCCTGGTACTTGGATTTTGGCCTTTTGGTCACCCAGCTCGCCGGTGCTGCAATCGTGCTCGGCCTAGCCAGCCTCCCTATTTTTGCCCTCTGGGCATGTACTTCGACCTTTAAGTCGAACTCTCACTGGCTGCCTCTTTACCAAAAGGCAGCAACTTGCGCAATCCTGGGGATAGTCCAGGTGGCAATTCTCGTGAGTCATGCCTATATCCCATGTGCCTGAGGCGCATCGATATGTGGCTAGACACTAAATACATATAGCTCATTCTCCAATTAATATTCCCGGCTATTGCGGGTCTCTCTCTTTCTCCCAGGGGTATGTCTCATGTTCAAAAGACGATTCAAAAGACGATTCAAAAGACAATTCAAAAGACAATTCAAAAGACAATTCAAAAGACAATTCAAAAGACAATTCAAAAGACAATTCAAAAGACAATTCAAAAGACAATTCAAAAGACAATTCAAAAGACAATTCAAAAGACAATTCAAA